>OX424573.1:2279060-2376560 GCA_949152435.1 Gastracanthus pulcherrimus | reverse complement strand
CATGTATTTTTCTTTGTTATTTTTAATTATTATGCATTATAACCAGATTAAATTTGGTGTAAAATTATTAAGGAGATGTGAAAGAGAACTAAAAATCCTTACCTTACCGGCATCACATTTAAATTCTTTTCTCGATCTGCAATAAATAATTATTTCTAAAAAACGCCATACTATGCCTTTCGTAATCTTATCAGGAACCTTCAGTTAAATTTTCAAAAGCTTTCATTTTTAAGTCTCGGAGAAAAATGCCTTTGAAAATATACAACTGGAGTTAAACTCTCAAACGCATTTTTCTTCGAAAGTTAATAATGAAAGCTTTTGAAAATGTAACTGTAGGTTCCTGGTAAGAATACGGAGAGCATAGTATGACGTTTTTTATAAATAATTATTTATTGTAAAGAAAGACATATAAATGTGATGCCAGTAAGGTGGGGATTTTTAGTTCATTTTCACATCTCCTTAAGAGGAGGCCGTATCTACTGTCCTTGTCTAATTACATTTTTGCTATTTATTCAAATAGTAGTGTGTTAATTGAAAAACTAAGAGTCGTCCCCAATTCTTCGAAAAATAATAATAAGAAACGCGAAAATTGAGGTTCGGTTTAGCGTTTCAAACTATTCTCGGAAAGGAAATAATGTTAGGTACTCTTTTAGGTCTCAAAATGTTCCTTATTTTAAGAAGAATTAGGGACGACTCTTAGTTTTTCAATTAACAAACTACTATTTGAGTAATTGGCAAAAATGTGATTAGACAAGGACAGTACATATACGGCTTCCTATTAAGGAGATGTCGTAGCGAAATGCAGATTCCTACATCGTATTTTTCATTATTTCAACTCAACTTTTTGTTTTAATTAATGATCTCGGTCATCCGGTGTTCGTGATACCTTACGGAACACCGGATGGCTGAGATAATCAATAAAAATTAAAAATTGAACAAGAATAATGAAAAATACGAAAATGACGGTAAGTACTGAATAGCATACTGACCCAACATGCCCTTAATAATTGAAAATAACGAAGAAAAATACATGAATATTTGAGGGAAAATGACTGTTTATAATTCGTTAATTTTTCATACATTTCCTTTCGTTATTTTCAATTGTTAATAGCATTACACCAGATTAATATGTGTAATGAAACAAATCTTAAAATAAAGCTCTTTTTGCGTACATTTATTATCATTCGATTCTTCTTTTCTAGTGTAAATACATGCATAGTTACTAACACAAGGAGAGGTACCTCTTTTTACTAAAATAACGTATATTCTAAGTAAAATAGATCATATATCGAATATAAGGGCCCATTGGCACAAACTACAGGTCCTAGTCATCATATCTAGGTATCTGAAAACATCTCCTAAGACCTCGTGAAAATTCGGTTCCAAAAGGTATCACACTGTCCTTTTGTGTTCTTGAGTCGCGAGTCAACGGCTAACCACCTGTCTTTAAGAAGGGTCTTTTGCTAGACATAGGACATAAAATAAAAAATCGTATGAGAGTTTAGAAAGGTCCTATGATAAAACTAATTATATGTACTTATTAATAGTCCAAAACTACATGAAAAAATAATTGTTCCAAAATAATCGTGAGATCACAAGTGTAAATACTGTCAATTTAAAAAATATTTAGTTAATCCCCAATTATTTTATTTTTTCTTAACTAATTTCAATGTTTTGGGGCTTATTTTTTTCCTTAAACATTTCTCTACAAAGTTAACGAAAGAAAATTTAAAAATAATATATCTGTAATAAGAGAAAGCTAATTATTTATAAGTAAACGGGTACAATTTTATTTTATTTTTATTTGAGGCAAGTTATACACACGATTTAGATCGCGCAAGTACACGATTCATTTGCCATAAGCAATCCTTTCTCTCAGTGTGTGTATGTGTGTGTGTGTGTGTTGCATATATGTGTATATTACGTATGTAACACACGCGTGTAAACGGTTAACATTTTTTGTCAGTGAATCGTTTTACAGTGAATATCAGAAACAAACGACTGTTAATTTAACAAACATTTTGTCATTCAAATTGTATAATTTGTTTACAAATGTTTATTTTGGTTAAAAAATATTAGTAAAATATAGTTTACATAGGCTGATTATTGAAAATAAACGATTATCATACTTGCACTCTGTTTTCATCCAACAAATTAAAGCATGAACTGAAGCTTTTCTACTATACATTTAGTGGACTATTTGCTTCATGAAAAGTAAAGTTATTTATACTTTATGATTTTAGTACCTTAATTAGTGCAGATATTATGTTTACTTTATTAATTTAATATGAACGCAAAAATAAATGCAGATTTTAAGATTAGAGTATACATCGCCCTTCACATACTTCATTCGCTCAATTCACTGACATTTTGTCCATCAAATTTACAGACAAAACGCCTGTTAACCTATTTTAACGGATGAAAAATCTTAAAAAAATTTACTGTGTGTATGTATATGTGTGTGTGTGTGTGTGTATGTGTGCGTGTGTGTGTATATGTGTGTGTGTGTGTGTGTGTGTGTGTGTGTGTGTGTTGTACTTGCGTTTGCAAACGCGGGCGCTTTGATTAGCTTCAGAGAGGTGGCTACTGTGAAAAAGTAGGATGCAGCAGAATGGGTAAAAGAAGAAAATGAACGGCACCGTCGCCGCTGTACCGACAGTTTGCCTTTGACCCGCTATATGCCGCTCCCGGCGCTTCGCATTAACTCTCGCCGATGCATGTTGCTGCATTAAGACGAAATCGCGAGAGAGAGAGATGTGTATAGTCGAACTGTTTGAAGATGGGAATCGTATTTTCGAGGTAAAAGTGTTGAGAGTCGGGAGCATTTTATTTTAATTTTCCCAGTGGACACTGAATCGAAAGTATTGCAGTGCTTCATAAAAGAATGTTTTGAAGTGTTATTCGCCGATATAAGATGCGGTTTTACCTAATTGTCGTTACAATTTATATATATATATCTTTTATTCAATTGAAATGTACGTTTGAAATATTTGTATAGCTTGACCGTTTGAATATTTGTATGTAGGTATGTATTTACTGAAGAAAAAAATTACAGAAAAAGAAAACAAAAATTCAACAATTCTGTTTTAAAAGCTTCGGCGAAGTTTACAGCGTTTCATCTGTTTCAAAAAAAGAGAAGTTAGGTATTGGGTCAAAACTAACTTTACCGCGTTGTATCGCCGCAATAATACTTTTCGCACAGCGTCAAAGTAACTTTCAAACTTCAATCCGTACTTTGGATGAGGAACGATCTTTCTACTTTCAAATATCTTAAAGAATGTTGTCTTATTCTGCAGATATGACATAATATTTTCTGTAGTTTATTTTACTTTATTTTATTTTTTCAGCCACAAATAAACGCACGCACATATTACGTACTTTTCAATGTATTCTATAGTGATGAAGCAAATATGATTACATATATCACATAGGTTATACTAATAATAATTACAGTGAAACTTCGATAATATGAACCCCCAATAATTTGAATTTTCGATAATTTGAAGCATTTTGTTGGCTCCTGCTACTGCTTATGACCTTCCAATGCTAAAACTATTTGATAACTTGAATTCAAGTAATTTGAAATTATCGATATTTTGAAGTATATTTTGGTCTCAAATATCATTATAAACTTTTATAATTTGAATTCTAAAATTTGACATTGAACATTCAGATAAAAAAATGAAATAACTCAAGGCGCACGGTAGTGCGCAGAGGGAAAAATATACGGTGTTCTATATATAATATATAAAAATATATAAAATATAAAATATATATAAAAATGTTCGATTCCAACCTATACAAAAATTTCAGTACGAATTAATTGTATTAAAATGTTTAGTATTTTAATAATTAGTATGTGTGCAACATAACACCTTTATATTGTATTTCTTTACAAAAATAGTTTTGCAAAGTTTTATTAATTCGCTCAGAAGGTAATTTACAATTTTTCCTTTTTCGGATTTCAAGATTTCAAGGTTTCGAGTATCAAGACGCCAATCAAATTGTTTGTTAACAACAACAGTCCCCAATTAGAAATCGTTTTTGAAATTCTGCGCAATGTACAAATAAATTATGTCAGCTTCACATTTGTATATGCTTCTCGAACTAACCTTTTCTATTGTTATTGTGGAAGTTTATGTTGTATAGTCGTTGCGATCGGTGGAGCTGGTAGATATTGGGAGTTTAAAATAAGGTTCTCGGGTACAAAGATGGCGACAAACCAGGCACGCGTTACAGAATTTCTATTGAGTGTGGTGCAAAAATGTGTAAATATAAAAATAAAAATTAAATTGTAAAAGAATATACTGTTGCAATTACAATATATTTGTGCAAGTGTATAATACATTATGCATTAATTCCGTTTTGGATAATTTCAGATAAATAACCATCTCACGCTTTACAATCTTATAAAGTCAAAAAATTCAAAAGAAAATGTTATTCCAATAAGATACTTAAATTTATATATTCGGGAAATTAACTTAAAAATTCGACTTTTCGATAATTTGATTCTCGATCATTTGAAATGTTCTTCGTCCCTCTTGCCGCTTCAAAATATCGAAATTTCGCTGTGTAATATAAAAGTATTCTCGAGGTCTTTTTCGAATGGCCAATATCTCAATACCCACCGAAACGCAACAATGACCAAACTTATTGTAAATACACCGGTATGATTGTTTGCAATTAATCGTCATTGTTTGTTGATTTTTTTCAGACACGGATCGTGCAACTCACCGAAGATCGGCAAACAATGAACAGGGAACGCGGCGTATAACGTTCAATTACATTAAATCCGGCCGCGCATTTTTCCTTCAACAGCCGCGCACGTATATAAACACGCGCGCAGTGTGGTACAGATAGCCGTGATACATCGCGCAAAGGACTCGTCGCACGTACATAAAATCCCGCAACGATCGTATAAAAAGTTCCAATTTTGACTTATATAAGCGGAGCCGCGGCCCCTTAAGGAGGTTGAAGCGCTTATTATTTACCATCAGCAAAAAATGATATAAAAGTCTGTAAAGATTATCTAGTATAAATAATATAGTATGTTAAAGAAGGGCTCTTAACGAAATAGAGAAAAATTATTTTAACAAACAGAAACGTAAATATTATCAATTTAAAAAAATGTTACTTAATTTATAGCATTGTCTTTATTTGTCAATCATTTTTAATATTTCGGGGCTTATGTCCTTCCTTAAACATTTATCTACAAGTTCACCGTTTAAAAATTATAAAATAATTCAACTTTAACGAGCAACGACTGATTGTTTATATATAAAAACGATTTTTATATTAAAACTTACAAACAATTAGTCGTTGCTCAATATTATGCTTTTTAAACGGTGAACTTGTAAATAAATGTTTAAAGAAAAGCATAAGACCCGAACTATTGAAAATGATTGATAAATAAAGAAAATTCTTTAATTTAAGTGACATTTTTTAAAATTGATAATACTGATAATTTTTTAAAACAAACGCATTACAAAAAAACCTCGACTGGACCAGACTCCCCCTTAAAATCACTGTTACAGCATTGCGTGCACTATGTCCTCGCAAAAGTGAAGCAGCGTCGCGCTCTATATGTGACGTCAATGCACACGCGACACCCGCTGCGAAATATTGGTACTTGAGGCTGCGCGCGCGTGCACCTCTTATTAGATATCTGTCAGGATTATTATCGGCTTAAAGGGAAGAACGAGATGACATTTGACTTTAAGTTGCTTAGTGAATCAAAGCTTATTATTTATAGTTTTTCATTTTAATCGTTTTTTGTATGCATTATATACAACGAGCATTACTGCCCTTACCAAGTTAGCGGGTTGCAGGCTCGATCTCCGCCACCGAAAAATACGGAAAAATATTTCCTTTGAACGTTTCCGAAGAATTCGAACTGAGGAGGATTCGAATCCAAGCCGCTTTTACTGTAAAACGTTGAATTACATTCGAAATTCAACATTTCTTACTGATACAACTTTGATTGTAAAACTAAATCTCGAAACACGAGAATACTTTACATAAGATCTTTTGGGTTATCTAGACATCTTTGAAATGGGTGATCACAATAGTTGTAATGTTGTATAAAGATTTAGGTCAATTCTGAATGATAAGTAATATGCTGAAGCCAATTTCATTAAAAGTATGTTCCTCGAAATTGCGATCAGAAAAAAAAATTCTTGTAAACTTGTCTTATAAGCAACAGAGTTAGTAATTTTCATCATTTTATCGAGAAAAGTGAACTTCATTTTATTTCTTTATGAAAAAAAACGGCTAATGAGATTTTTACTAGGGTCTATACTTTCTTCTATAAATATCCATATATTTTTTATGCGTTTCCATCAATATTAACTAGAAATAACTAATTTCTAGTTAATATATATCTAATGAATTTCGATAGACGTACTTTATCCGCCAATAATTATCAAAAAGTTTTATTTTTTCCAAAGAATATGCAGCATAATCAAATTTCCTTTTCAGGATCACATTGTTTCTTGAAAATACATATCGGAACTCTCGAGTTTTCATCATCAAAATCGATAATTAGCAAAACTGCATGAATGTGCTAATTGTCTATCCTGATAACAATATTCACGTGTACCGCTTTATATTTTCCTTTAATATAGTAACCTTGAATAGAAAGTTTGATTCTGTTGCTTATTTTTTGATAAAAAGTAACTATTTGGTACTGGCAAAGTGGGTCGAACGTATCCCCCGAAGCGGTAAATATTCCACCAGGTTATTAGAAGCACAATACTCTGGTTCATGTGTAATCAATAAATTTTTCTCAACTCTTGCAAAGTTCATCCCAAACCTTTAATCGACGGATTCACCATAAGCCGATCCCTATACACATAGACCAACGCCTCGCCAAGTGAAAAAGTAGGGTTATAACACTCAACTATACACGAACTCTCCCTCGTCAAATCATCCGACGTATATTCAAAGGATAAAAATCAGACACGTGCGTCGGCAGTTACAGCGTCCACGAGGGGAACATCAGATGCTCCATTCAATTTCGCCATCTCGAAACAACAACAAAAAACGGCTCTAAATCAATTCTCCCAAAAAGACACGCCGTCGAAACCCCAGTGTCAGTATCGCTCAGCAACAGCTTATACCTATACACACACACACACACACACACACATATATATATATAGACACACATCGCACGGTGTAAAGTAACAAGTGACATCGTGCGCGTGCACGCGGCCTTCTATATCTGGCCCGCACCAGCGCTGCGCATTATCATACACAGGCAAAAGGGGGAGACGCCGCCGCTGCTGATGTTGCTGCATCCCGCAGGCACAGGGCCGGTGCGTAATTTTGAGTCTCTCTGCCAGCGTTTATATTATGAATATACATCATATATGTACCTATATCGCAAGTGGCACGTGCGCCAGCGCTCTCCCTTTACACGTGTATATACATATATATGTGTGTGTGTGTGCGGGGCGGCTGCCGCCGCATTTAAACGGACACAATGGGTCGCTGGCTGGCGTATATATGTATAGCTGCAGCCGAGAGCGCCGCGAAAGCCCTATGCAAATGAAATCAATTCAGGCCGACGCCGACGCCGACACAATCGCGGAAATACGAGGAGGGAGGGGAAAAGGTATAGTGGAGAGCTAGTAGGACGACGAGGACGATGCCGCGGTGGCGGTGTTCTTATAAGGTAGTTGACCCTGTTCTCGATAGCTTAGTAACAGACTCAACTTATTTCGCTATAAAAAATGCTTTAATTTTAAAAAAATTGAAATTTTTTGTTTTCAACTATTAATTAATATACTTATTTAGCAAATAACTCGAAAAAGACGAAATTTTAACGTAATGTTTACTTCTAAATTCAATAAACCAAAAAATAATCCGAGGGAGCAGTTGTCGATAACCATTTTACGAGTCGGAGCAATTCTCGATAGATGCAAAAGACCCAGTTCTCGATATACCAACAAGCCCATTATTCAGGTTAGGTTCTAGGTTATGTCAAAACTTGATTGAATAACATACACATTTTGATTATTATAAATACATAATTATTAATTAAAAGTAGTGCTTAAGTATTTTTAAGCATTGAAATAACATTTAAAGAAAAATTTATTTGTATTTTGTATATATTATCTGACTATCGACAACTGGGTACGTACGCATAATTAAGACGGAGTTGTCGATATATGAATTAAAATAGTTATAAGTAAATAAATCAAAATTTAACTTTTTGATTACGCTTATTTTGTTGAATTTAAAGCTAATCTTGGCTTTATAGTTTTTTAAAACGTTCTATTTATTACAAAAATGTCACTTTAAAGTTTACTGTTTGTTACGGTCGTGATTAAGGAAACGTCGAGAAACTCATCAAATCTGAGAGTGCCAAGAAGTGTGAATTTCTATTTAACAAGTAGCGCTAACTGAGTTTTTATAATTCAAAATATTTATTCAGTGATATATTCTTAATATAGAAATAATTTTCTCGTACCGAAAAATTGCTCAAAATATATCTAAAATCGTATTATTCCTTCGAGTTATCGACAACTGGGTACCTATCGAGAACCGGGTCCACTACCTTAGAGAATCTTCATTGTACGTGGCGTGCAGCTCGAAGAACGACCTATAAGTCTACTTGGGTTGTTGGCTTTTTCTGAGCGCGGTGCGGGAACGCGGATGTTTTGATGCTAAAAGTAAATAAATGAAGTTTTGAGACTTGTCGGACAGTTTGGACGTTTTTATGATTGTTCGAAGGGGGACTTTCGCAATAAGACCTACTCAATGTAAATTTGAATAAGTCAATATTCTAAGTATATATATTCACTTATTCAGGTTTCTTAGTATATATAGACGTCCTAGAAAATAAAATTATATGTAACGTATATGTAAGATGTGATGATGTAAATAAAATTTGTTCACAATTTTTATTACAAAATGTCGCTTTATGTTAGTAAAGAGGATTGCTTGTTTTGAGGAGAAAATTTTCTTAAAATAAGATGCAGCAAATTTAAGAACACTTTTTTCTTATTTCAAGTTGCTGAAAAGTTTCTTATTTTAACCCCCCTGCGTAAGCGTTTAACGCGACTTTTCCATTCCCGAATGCATATTTTCTTTTTACATGTTCGGAAATTGGATAACATCTCTCTTTATGTTTTCGGGGTCGCATACAAATCGATAGTCGAACCAAGCTTATCATAAAGTGTAAGTTGTCAGCTTTAATTTGCATGGTCGTATGTATGTACTCTAAAAGTGTACCAGTTAAAATTTATGGCTAAAAATGTCAGGACGAGGTATCTCGTCCTCCTAGCTACGGTAAAGACCTCGGTTGGACGAGATATCTCGGGATACTGCGCCAGAGGGTTAAGAAACTTGTTTTCTTAATTTAAGAAAGTTGGTCGCATGGTTTACATTCGCAAAATGTGAGGTTGGGTTTTCGCCTTTATCTTAAGTGTTTAAAGTGTTTAACCTTTGAAAGGTTCCTTTTAGATTCTACAAAACTTCAAGTGCTAAAAACTGTAAAAATGATCTATTTTGAATACCATTTATTCTTTTATTTCAAAAATATCGTATGGTCTTGGTCTCGCGTAAGCTCTACAAACCTCGCCGAAGTCAAGAATTTTGTAAATTTTGTGGCGACCACGAGATCGGGCAAAATAAGTAAATTTTATTTCTTAATATATGTAACTAAGTTTGTTACTTTCTTATTTTAGAAAAGTTTCTCATATGAAGTAATTTATTTTTCTTAAAATAATTAAAATACGCGATTTCGTTACTCGTTTTAAGAACAAAAACAATTTTAAGATGCAACAAAAATAATAAATTCTTTTTATTGTGTACAATCTCGCTTTTCTTAAAATTCATGAACTCGACAACTCTTAAAAAACAAGTATAATAAAGTGAAATAAAAAGTCTGAAAATGTAGACAAATATCAAAGATCGCGTATGTTTACATCTCTGCTGCTTGCTCAGCGCGAGGCCGGAGAAAGGAAGCATGATGTAGCACGGGGCAGTTCACCTTCTCTCTCTCTCTCCCCCTCTTTCACTTTTCCGTATGTATGTGAGCTGTTATTTTGCTTGTTTTGCAAAACGTGAATTGAAGATTTAGCTTTTCTTCCTTTTAGTTTGGAGTTATAATATTCAATGATGACTAGACCATAAAACAGTTTGTAAAAGAAATCGATTCTCTATGCCCAACGATAACTGGAGTAAATCAGTAGCAAGAAAGTTTTTATCACTGCCTCGTGACTGAGTTTTTTGCCCAGATCTCCATCCACATCACTAGTGAATAATAATTGATAGCGATATTTATTAAAATAAATTTTCTACTATATATTACATTTATTATAAATAAACTGAATACTCTAGGGCCCGTAGATAATTCTTATATACTATTTTGGCATTAGTTCTTCAAAGTTGTTTGCTCTCGAAAAGGTTACGTTGGCATACAATGCCCTAATCCTTTTTTCACGAGCTTTCGCAATGGCTGAATACCGACTGTATAGTTGTTACTCGAGGTTGTAGCAGGTCTGACAAATTCAACGAGCATTCTCCTAACATTGGCTGTAGCTATATTGTTCTTAAGAAATATTTTAGACGAATTTATTTTACACATATTCCATATTCCAGTTTAATTTATTTGAACATCAGTTAAAAAATGTTCTGTTCAAAATAAAATATCACAACAAGAGAAAATTTAAATGCTCCATTTTTTTTAACTTTTAAAATCACTCTTTATAAATCCGTTATAATAACTTGTATTTGATTTTACGGGAATTTTTTCCAATGTAGGTACAGAAATATTCTTTGAGTATTATCAAAATTCGCAGTTATTCATTTTGTAAAAGTTTTCACTTCGTTTCTTCGGAACAAACGTTTCCCTGCAAATTAACGCATACAATAATAAGTATTTGGCATTTTAAATCTGGAGAGCTCAAAAAACATAGCCACGACGAATTTAATTAATTCCTGGTTGGCTGCATCATGCCAGCCCGATCCCAGTCTAATCAAACATTCATGCGGGCCAAAGTTTTTCATTTCAATCGATAAGGAGAGCTAAATTCACGTATATACACTCTGTAATTCAGCTTCTAAGGCTTCGGCCCTGCTCCGCTCTTGGCGATAGTCGGCGTGCATATAAGCTTTCAGTTCTCCGCGCGCACATATCGTGTGTACTTTATGCGCGAACTCGCTCGTGCGCGCATGTTTGATTAAAAATTTTGTAAACTCGCTGTAAGCGAGGAGGATTGAGGCACGCACGAAATTCGTGGCGCGTTACGACGCGCGCGCGCACACACACACACACACACACACGAGGACTCGAATGACCCAGAGGTTTAACCCGATACATTTTAACCCTTAAGTAGAGGATTCATGGAATAATCTTTTTTTTATGTTCCGCGTTTTCTCAGAGTTTTATGAGATTTAAAATGATTTAGACCGCCATTACGGGATCGGAAATAGTCCACTTAGACCTGATGGATACATGTATATTATTAAAATTCGAGTTTGTCATGTAAAAAATTTTAGTAAAACGTACTCCGAGATCATAGCTTTAAATTCAAAGATGCAAAAGTTGTTCGAACAAATAGTCGTTATAAGGCTAATTCTGATAGCATTAAAAGTTACAATAATTTTGTGAAATTGTGTAATTAAATGCAATGTCAAAAAAATAGTAAGAATAGTGAATCTTTTGTTTCTAAAAAATGTTAAAGTACATATAATTAAAGTGTATTTAGTATGATTATTAATTATTTACACAAGAAATATCATAAAATTGATAGTGGGCAGTACTGGACGCAACTTATTTTAACGTATTTTAATTTTAATTTTCCTCTACATTTTTAAATGTTACAGACAAAATAGCTAAGGGGCGCAGTACTGGATACATCTCTTCTATGGCACAAACGGGTTAAAAATCTCGGAAAGAGAAAATTAGAATGTTTTTTTTTCGTATCGTTAACGAGTCGGCGAATGACATTTTACATTTGTTAGTCGCTCGCAATTTCACGTATAATTAAATTTAGAGTTTCCTAATTTTGAAAAAGAGAACGTACATTTCAAGTCCGGTAAAAAACACATTCAAAATTAATAATTAAGCAGAGATAAAAGGGTTTTATCAAAACCGTTTACTATACCCACATAATAACCCAGAATCTCTTGAAAATTTAACTAAAAGATAATGTTTGTATAAATACGAAGAGTATATATTATCTACTTCTCTATTTTAATTCAAGATTAAACAAACCCTATTGAAAAAAAGCTTATTATGCCCTCCGATTTTGTATAAAATTTATATTTAATATTGACTGATTAAAATTTCAAAAAATTCCATTATTTGCAACAAGAAAACAGTTTTAAATATTTTCCGTGGTAAGCAAGGCGTATATGGAACCCTCTCACATCCCCTTGTAGGTCAATATTTTGTCGCCTTTTAAAAGTGTCATATAAAATAATTACAAAGTTTTATTTTTACCTGTGGGTATTGTTCATAAGTTTATTTATTGACATTTTAGACATAAACATTTTTATAAGACATAAATAATAATAATTTGATAGCTTCGCGCTTCCAGAAGAAGACTACGATAATTCAAGATTTTTCAACTATACTTTTTATACACAAAATACATCATACGAAAATAGAAGCCCTTCGTAGACTTTGAAATTTCGTTTAAAAAGGTTGAAAAGCTATAATACAATATAATAAAACTTATGTGATAAAAATTTCAAGAAACATTTACGTAACTTCCTTGGTTTTAAAAAAACATAGATTTAGTTATTATGGTCATGCTTTGCCGTGTGATATGTGCGATCGTGTAAAGCGTGGCTCGAAAGAACGTTTTAAACAATTGGAACACACAAGAAATGATAATAAATGAGAGTGTATAAGCTATTCGGAGATTAAATTTAGTTTGAGGGCCAAAAATCGCTGTATTTAAGCAATAGGGATTATGCGTGAAAAAATCTATTAGGTCCGTTAAATAGATTATAGAAAAATACTCGACACGCATTTTTTTCTTTTTTTAATTAAATGATTATCAACGAAGTTACAATTCCCCACAGGTATACTACGATGGGGAATTGTGACGTTACACGACATTTCAAACTGCTGTATCTTTGTTGATAATCATTTAATTAAAAGAAGAAAAAATACGTGCCAATTATCTATCTAATGGATCTAATGGATTTTTTCATACAAGTTCCCTATTGCGAGTACACCTGCATACGTATGATACCCCCTTTCCGGCATATTGAAAACAATCGGATGGCGCACAGCAACTTTAACCACCCAACATACCCAAATCCAAGCCAAAGTATACAAAACGAAGAGAATGTCCAAGTTCCTCGCGCGTGACGCAGCCGCGCAATCACGACAAAGAAAGGCGAAACACATTCATAAGCGCGAGGATGATACGTACCCCGATAGTGGCAAAGTTTTTTCATAAAGTTCGCGCGCGCGCGGGAACAGCCTCTGTTCCCGCCCTCGCGGCGCAGAAAGCTCGCTGTAATGCAAGAGTGAGAAAGCGGGACCGAGTGCAAAAAAAGAGAAGAAAAAAAATGAAGACGCGCGATCGCATGAAAAGCGCGGGAAAGTGGGGTAAAAAGGAGCGCACTAATTTCCGAGCGGCGAAAGCACGACCATTATTGGATAACTCCTTTTCGAGCGCATTATTTACGGGAGAGGCAGAGAGACAACTACACGTATATACATACAAGCTTCGCGCTGCGCGGCGCGAGCTTCGAGGAAGGGAAGAATAACGCAAGAAGCTCGCGCGCTGGCCCTCCCGGTATATAATCTCGACCCGCATGGCACAGCCGCAGCGGAGAGAGAAAGTATATAAGCGCGATAAAGCTTCAGCGGCCGCGGCTCTAACCGCCGGCAAACATATTGCCCCCCGGATCCAATGTCGCGTGTACGGGATATTTATGTCACGGTTATTATATGGCCAGGCGCAAGCAGCAGCGGTAGACCGCCTCTCTCTCTCTCTCTCTCTCTCTTGGTGCTTGCGGGTCATAATACCCACTCGCCGCCCGTGTCATCTTCGCTCCGTGGCGTTGCGCGTACACTATAGCCGGTACAAAGGCAACAAAACGACAAAGCGCGATTTTTTATTAGGTATAACCCCCTCCCCCGCGCTGTCTCTCTCTCGCGCTACTCTGTAGTTTCTCTCGCATACACGCGGAGCTTTCTTCTTCGAGGTAGGTTTGTTGTGGGCAGCAGTGAGGGAGAGAGAGAATTTTTTGATAAAAATTGACCGGATAATTATTGCAAACGTGGAAGATATGGTGACTTTAGGGGAGAGTGGGGTGGGAAAGCTGTAATAGATGCTAAAATATTCTGGTACTATTGAGAAATGATATTTAATATATAGTATTTACGTAAAATATGAAAGTAAAGGTCTGAAAAAGCACGTTCTGACCCACTTGTCAGGCGAGATGGGGTCGTATCGTGGGGCTTCTTGTTTTTATCAATGCTTAAGTAAAATAAATCAAGATAATATGGAGGAGATTATTCTATTTCATTTCTATTTCGAACAGAAAAATCGACTTTTATTTATAAAATGCTGGCCTTCGAGTGTTTTAGTGTAAGTTTCAAATAACGTCGTTTAGTGACGGATAGATGTAATAGAGGACGCTTTACCGTAGCGTCGACTCATCGAATTTTCAACATTGCCTTCTTTCTGTTTTAAATAATGTTATCGTTTCTTTTTCGTAGCAAATAGTAGTAATGAACATTTATCTTTAATTTAATACAACTAGAACACGACACGCGCGCTAATACCTGCGTTTTAATCAATCAACAAACGTATTGTAAAGTTCTTGCGAAAGTTATCGAAAACTTGAATGGATTTGTTTCATAATTTCAAGTTTGGATGTATTTTTAAGGCGATCCTTCAATTTTATCCTCAATTTTTTTGTGTTATATTTTTAAAAACAATTTTGAATGGTCAGAAAAAACAAGAAAGATCGTCCATTCAGGAATTATGATGTCGTTATAAGAATAGCATATACAACTTCATTGAATCAAAGACATTGTTTCGGCATAAACGCATTAGAAGATTTTTAAAAAAATCAAATTCTCCTAGTCAAAAGAAGTTTTTGTCGACTGTACGTACATTTAGAGTCTACAAATCAATAATGTTATAAATTTTTACAACTATTTTACAGTTTCATAACTTTTTTAGAAGGTAATTCAAAGCCTACTTGTTCAACTACGGTCAACTATTCTTCTATTCGCACAAGTCGGTGTCGTATTTCTGCTAACCAATAAAAATAGTTGAAATATGATATAAAAGTGTGTCCGAATTCTGAAAAATATATTCTAAATGTATGATTTGCAAAACAAAATTATTATATTGAATTAAAATCATTTTCTACAGCAGCTAGTTTAGACACTGTAAAAACGGGCCCTTTTCTTTCGCTTTCGATTACAGCAATCTAAGCATGCGCACTTATTTTTGAGTTCTCAAGATTACATTTACCTCTTCCGTTGGACTCACTCTGACTCTGCGTTAAACTCAAAAATAGTATACCTACTCCAATTAAGCCTGGACTCAGAATGTCGAGTCCAAGCAAAGGGTTACAAATATTTACTCCCTTGGATTCAAATTTTGAGTTCAAGAAAGTGAAAATGACGATTAACCCCTTTTAGGGACTTAAATCCAAGGAGTGTAGAGTGTAGACTTTATTTTTCCCAATGCAAAACACCTGAAGTTCGTCTTCGAGACCCCCATGCGACCTTGACGCCATTCTCGAGAAAAACATTATTCACTGCTCAAAATATTTAGAAATCAAATTTCAAGATTATACTATAACTATGATTTTAAGGTAATAAAATGACGAAATATTAATATTTTTAACGTTATTTACGAAAATAAAGATTTATAAGATGCATTGTCTCTTTTATTAATTTTTAACGCAAATAATGTAGCTTTTGTTTCCGATTCGGTATTAGTTTCGATATTATATATATTTGTATTAATATTATTAATTAAACGTCGCGCGCATTTCTGCAGAATAATTCAAACGCAAATGGGTATCTCCATATTTCGGTATATTTAGGTCGAAACTCGCAATGGATTATTTTAGAAGAGAAATATCTTATTGATTGATCTATTTATTTATTTATAAACAGTCATAGCCGATTACAAAAAAATAATTAAGTTATACGAATAAGGCGAAGTTCATTCCGCCCCACTGATCGTATCGATGTCACCCATCAAGTATTTCATTGAAGATATTAAACAATTTAGTAATAAAGATAAACCTTTTTTAAATAAAGTTCAATAGTTTAACTTTTAAATACTAGATGTAAAAATACTTAACTACTCTTTTTTTAATTATTAAATTAGTGTTTAAAATACTGTACACTTCTAAGTTCTTATAAATCGATCATTATTGTTTTAAAGCGGTTTTCTTGTATACCTTCTGTGTAACAATGAAGAGGGATTTTTAATTAATATATAATTTATTGTCTCAGAAACAACGAAGCCTATTTGACCCGTCAAGCCCATACCGACTCGCACCCTCTTGCCGGAAAAATTATCCTGGCAAACGGTGAGAATTGCCGTAATTCACGGGAGAAATTACTCCGGTGAACATTAAAAATGGCCGTCACGGTAATAGTTATTTTATCACGTTTACTATGATTTTCATGATAATTTTTATATCATGATTCATACCAAGATATTAAAGAAAAAATATAATGTTAGATAACATAATTTTACTAAGTTCATAATCTTTATTACATAGTTTCATCGCCCTCAGATGTTATCAGAAAATTGTCTCATTTACGACATAATTAACATTCTAAACAGTAAGCAAAAATATCGTAAGTCACTGATACAAGATATTTAATATTTTTCAATAGTATTATAACGTTACATGATCACGATCTTTTTAAAATTATCTTATTTGTAATATAGAAATAATAGTATAATAATAAATAATAATAATAATGATTGTTGCGATATTTTTAAAGAGTAAATAAATATAACTATTATTACGACGTTGTAACGTACGGTTTTTTTAAAACTAAATTAAATTTTCGACAAAACGGCGATATGCTACTTGTTATGCAGTAGACGGCAGTGTATGACAATTTAATTATCGTTTACGTGGTTTACATAGTGCAATAGGATCAGTTTCGTGGTGCACTGCTGACAATGTGCCGTGCTACACCACGACTACAGGGAGACAAACAAAAAGCTAATTTACTGAAACGCATCTTGATTCTACTCAAAATAAGACTGTTCTACCAGTCGAGTTAAAGTTACAACAGCTTTCAAACAAAGTAGATATATCCATTCTCTTTAAGTCGAAGTCCCAGATTTTGAGATTAAGTTCAGTTAGCCTCGAGAAAGGAAAGAGTACCTACCTGCTGTAAAAAAGAAACAACTCCTTATATTGGCATGCCTGAAGCAGCTATTCCTATACAATAGAAACCCGCTAATCCGAGACTCTGCGGGAAAATCCGAACCAGTTTCAAGACAAAATTTTATTTTTTTAAATCAATTTAGGCAAAAAATTGGTTACTTTTGTTATACATTAAGGTATGATGTTGCATAAAAAAATAAGTTAATTTTTTATATGAAATAGGTAGAAGAGCGAAAAATAATTAGGTCGTACGTTTCTTCTGTCATAAAAATGAATAATTTTAAATTTACAGACATTTAAAGTTCCCAAATTTTCGACATATATATATACTCTAATACTACGTGACGTCCCGCAAATCATTTTAGCATAAACTATTCGAATACGAAATAAAAAAATCATGTAACAACCGAATTGAGGAGAAAAGAATTACACATTATTAATCACAATTATTATATTTACAATCATATGATGAAATCCACAAATCTGCAGAAATGCAGTTTTGCAGATTTATATTTAATGCAGTTAGAATGACTAAATAGGTATTCCTCCAATTTTTTCAATACTGGAATTAGTTGTTTTGAAAATTATAAATGCTTGTCAATTTCTAATTACATAAATAGATTTGTCTATTTATTACGAATCCAGCGGTAGAAAAATCTCGTTTTTCATGGATTCTACTGTATTTTATTTCTCTCCGCGTAGATTAGACACGCTGAGCGCGAAGGGTTTGCCACGCGTATTTATATTTCTGCAGTGTATCAATGCGCGTAACGCGCGGTTTAAGAATAAAAATGATGGATATTAAAAATATATAGAAGCGTGCGATCAAAGGTTATTTTGATTTGCCAGTTAGTAAATATTATTTTATGAAATGTGAATAGATTTTCGAATACCCAGGAACTCTCTCGTCACTCTATGAATCCTTTATGTATACAACCAAGTATACTTACTTAAGCAAACAATTTTTAATTCTGCTGCACTCTTATAAAGCAAAACTGAAGTACAAGTAATATAGAATGCGCTTGAAGTTCTAACAGATAAAAGTGGATGGTTTATTAACTAAGACGTCCTGATTACCCTGGTGTACGGTTAAAAATATGAATCTTTATAATTTCGTGATTTCATAGTTCGTAATTCATACTTTGCTGTAGATCCATTTCAGAATGATATAAAAAGCTACAAAAAAGTTGAGAAACGTTAGAAAAAGTTTAACTTATTACTTTCACCAATCGATTATTTATAGGTGTCAATTGTTTTCTCGGCTAAAAATAGATAAAAACAAGGTTATTTAAAAAATAAAATCACTGAGCCACAGCAGCGGATGACTATTCAAAACCTACTTAAGTAACAAATTTAGAACTAAGTATTCTCGTATTCTGTAAAGCTCGTCGATTGGTTAGTCAATACGCCTTGAACATGATAAGAAAACTCAAAAATATTTTAGTAAACCTTTTCTACAATAAAAAACAAGAAGTTTCCTCACAATTCAATGATATCAACGCAGGATTTTATGTCAAAATAAAAACTTTTAAATTGTTTTATTGCCGCGCACCGCTTTTCACTCTCCCTCTGGCTTCCTCTTAAAACGAACAAGAAATAGGTCTATATAACGCTCAAATCGTAAAGCTTAGCAGTGCAGAAAGCTGTTAACACTCTGATAACAGCGTCAAAATCTTACGGTCAATACCCTCGTGTATATACATTGTCGTCTACACGCTTGTTCCCTCCTTGTATGTATACAGTCTTTCGACAATAACACTCTCACGTTAACACTCAGACCATTTTACTGCACCTCTTCTTGTCTTCTTTTTTTTTCACAAGATCGCAAAGTTACTACTCGGAAATAAATCGAGAAAACTATATAGAGTATACAAGAAGTCGTTTAGATTCACAGCTATGTTGCCGCGGAATTTTTTCCACCAACATGCGGTCTTTGACGCGGTTATAGCAAGTCGGCAAAAAGGGTTGGGCCTCGCGTGCGTCGCTATTATTTATTCCTAATATATGGTCAAATACGTATTGCTGCGACTTGCAAAGGTGCGCCGTTTCTTGAAAAACGACTTTTTCTTATGTAGCTAAGCTAAACTAAGGCTACATTGGTCTGCGTTAGACACAGATTAGATTAAAATCTTACAGAGCAAAAGGATTCCTTATTTTTGTAACAAATATAGGAAACGTTTTTATATATTGAGAACTCTTGAAAAGTTTCTTAGTTTAAGTAATTATTTTTCTTATTTTGAATTATTCGTTCCTCTTTCGTTCGTTTTTAAAATAAGGAATTATGTATTTAATTTCTTCAAGAATTTCTCAATTTTCATGCTTTTCGTAACCCTGTATTTTATTTTATTAGAATAAATAAATAAATCAATACATTTTTTTAAATTTTTTCAAGGTTTCTCGGCTTCTTGGCGGTCAAATGTGACTCCTAACCCCCCATTACGAAATCGGAATTACTTTTGATGAATATACATCTATTTTACACAATTTTGATTTTATCACATGGAAATTGGAAGAAAAAAGAAAAATTTGGATGGGATACCTCAGCACCACCGGATTCTACAGGGTTAAACTAAATAACATAGCTCTTATTATTAAAATAGATTTCGTATAATATGTAAAATTCATGATTTATTTTCTTCTTTTCTATACAAACAACTCGGAGAGAAATAAAATAAAAGAATTGTGGTTCCAGGCATTCCAATATAACCTCTAGAAGAAAAAATTAAAACTCCTTTTAAAAAAAGCAATAACTCTTATTTTTTATATTAGATACTCCTTGCCTTTAGATGGCTATAACTAAAGGTTAACCTTCAGCTTAAAATACAGGAGTATCTACTTTTTTTAAAGCTGCCGTAACTTGCACATGACTGCTAAAACAAAATTTCTGCTTTGAGTAGAATAAACGTCCGAATTTTGACATTTGAAATTTTGCACATGCAACGAGAATAGTAGGTTTTTGGTAGTTTAGATTTGGTAAGCCTTATAAAAAAGCAAAATACGCGTATACAAGACCTAGACCCTGCATCATTGATCGTTGCAAAAAGGCAAAACCAATCCTTCTCAATCCTGCATCAGTGTGAAAAAAAAGAGGGCTTTAAGCACTGCGGCGAAAAATAATACGCAGGCTTTTTGCAGCTGGCACGCGTGTTATACATGTGTTTTTTTTTTACTGCTCGATCCGCGGTGCGCACTCTTTCGCATTCGATTACACGGTATCGGGAGCGCGCGTTATGCCCGTCAGGCTCGTATCGGGCGATAAAGTTCATATCGATAATAATCGTCGAAGCTGATAAACGTATATAGCGATCTCGATGTTCTGCTGTGCTGTCTTATCGGGGAATATTTTATTTTCAGGCGTGGAATTATTAAATTTTGTAATCGCGAGAATCGAGTGACTTGTTTTAAGGGTTCATTGGTGGACGCCTGAACGGTATTCCTGGTAGAAATCTAAGTTGGTTTTTAGTCAGAAATTATAGTTAATTCTTCACAAATTAGCTTATTTCTACTTAATGTAGGACCTATTGACTGAAAATCTACTTAAAACGACATGCTTGTCAGGTGATTTATAGCTAATCTCTGTAGAGTATACGTATGTATGTATAGTTAATACCAACAAATTTTTATAAACGTTATAAATATAATAATCAATTGCTTAAATCTCAGGCTATATAGTATGAATTGGACTGATTTTTATTAGATCGAATCTTTTTGCACAATAAATAATTATAAAAACGCAAGGACACAATTTTCTATTTTTGCGAAAAAGTGTTTATCTTTCAAAAAATTGATACTTAGTTTAAAAATATGATAAAAGATTCAATAGCAGCGAAATGAAAACGAGCAACGATTATTTTTTACAAAACAAACAAACGGGCATAAAGTGCATGTTAAAGAATATGTATGCTTTTTTACAAATAGAGAACAAACTTATATTTTTAAAAATAATTTTAAATTATAATATGGACTAAATAAAACATAATACAACAACAACTCTTCTTGAATCTCCCATCAGTCCCGAACACCTAACTTATTTATACAGATATGATGGTCGTTCTCTGGAAGTATTGGGTCTCACTGAGCCGCCCAAGTGCTTAAGGATTAAGTGAATTATAATAGTGTAGAACGACATAAGTAACCATAACAAGGACATCATTAATCTATTAGCACAAAATTATTTTATATGAAGCTTATTTATTTGTATAACTTCATTATAAAAAAATTGAGATTAACACTCTTGCTGATAACAATGTACAAGGATTTTTTCCCAAACAACGTTTTTTTTGTAATTTGTTAAATATTAGGATTGAATTAAATTATTTAATTTGCGTTTTGTAAAATAACTTAAAATAATTGATTAATACTACTATAGATAATTATGCGAAAAAAAAGCTTTAATTATCTCTATACCACTCTAACCTCAAAATCACAACTTTGTTATGATTTTTCGGCGCTTGTGGTATAAAATACGGTTCGAAACTAGTGCGTAAGTAGATTATTTACCTCATGTGACTTTTCGCTCGAGCGAAAAACGCCACATGAGGCAAATAATCTACTTCCGCACCCGTGTCGAAATGTACTATAATTAGAAAATAACAAGAAATTAGCTTGTTTTTATGTCACAAATTTAACTAAAAATTATAATGCTAACCAGTCGACCTGGATGCTGTTCTATCATAGTTTTGCATCATTTATTATGAAAATGTAATTGCACCGATTTTGAATAGTAAATTGAAAATATCGATCCTTTGTAAATCTACATGCATGTATTGTAATAATTCTACTGCAAAATGTTAAATTCTAGTAAATCACATAATTATAACGAGTTGTCTATATAATGTTCCATTCCATAAAATGTTATCGAACTTAATTATTATGGCTTATTGTGTAATTGATCATAAATAAATATATGTCATAAAACTATCTATCAATGGCAATATATTGTGCATTATTTAGTGTATTAACAAAATATTGCTAGTTTTGATGTAATCGAGTAATACTATCTTCCAATGAGGTTTTTATTTATAATGAAAAGTTTTTCAACGTGGATCATTGCAAACTCAAAATATTAAGATATTGAAGTATTTTACGATCTGCAAATTTTAGTTATTCCTATAGCAAATAGCAAGTTACTTTACAAATTATTCTTTCGCATTTATGTATTGTATGCATCACGATATGATACTTCCTGAAAGTATATATCTTGAAAATTCCATCAACATCGGCATCTGAACACTGCGAAAATACCGGCATACCGACAACTTGCCAAGTGAAATGGAACGTAATAACTGTAAGAGAGTACGTTCTTTGTAACTAAAAGGACGTTCGTGCACTCTTGCGCAGGAAACGCGCTTAGACTTAAAAGGATAGCGCGAGTTACACATTTTTTCGACTTTTTCACAGGCTGTTGCGAGTGGATTTTAATGAAAAAAATATGCAACGCTTTTTTTCCTGTTTCTAATATTATTTCTCGTATCTACTGAATTCACTAACACACTCCCCATGTAAAGGCCTTAGTAGGTTCGATCAATTTTGTGTAAGGGCAAAAACAAGGAAGAAGAAAGAAATGGTTAGCTTTGACAAACTTTATATCAAAGCTATAAGAAACTTTTCATTCGAATAGTAGTAAATTTTAATTTCGTTGGACAGTCAAAGCTCTTTTATATGTCTATGTAAATATAAAGTTCTAGGAAATATATTAAATCCTGTGTACCTATACGAAGTTCCAAGAAATTCATAGAATCAAGAGTTAATCAAAAATATATTAGCTCTGTACCTGTTACCTTAAACATATTTATGTAGAAAAGAAAGATACAAAAAGATTTTTTTTATTTTCATTACACTACTCCAATGAGAAAACTTAAAATTTTATATTCCTTCTTTTGTACAATTTAAAAATAAATGATGAGTAAAGAGCAATATCTAAGAGCTTCATTATAGCTATATTTTTTTTAGATTATGCTAAAAAGGTTGTAGCAGTATTATTCTGAAATTAATGCATGCATAATATTCTGCCAACAATTAGAATAAAATAATAATCACCGGGATTCTGGGGATTAAATTCATATCAGAGGAAAAAAAAATGACCAGTCGACCCTCCGCCAGCAAAGTAAAGTTATAAAGTATCGCAGACGAGTATCATTAGCATAGTAAATTCACGACTCCCAAATCTAATTCTTGACTAAACGCAAAAAAGGAAGCGGCAGCTGCGTCAGCAAAGCGGCCACCGTCGCGCGCTCTACCGACACTTTGCCTTTGACCCGCTGTATGCCGCTCCTGGCGCTTCGCATTAACTCTCGTCGGTGCATGTTGCTGCATTAAGACGAGCACGCGAGAGAGAAAGAAAGATAGAGAGAGATTTTCAATGAAAATTATAAAGAAATTCAAAGTAAAAATTTCCGTGAATTACGGTAAACCGGCGGAGGAACCGGAACCCGTTTCTACTCAGTATATTTGCTGTAATATATTACAGTAAAAATAGTATATTTATATATTTTTTTATATATTTTTTATATATTTTAGTATACTTTAAGTTTTATTTATTGGAAAACCTCTAATAAATTAAGCGAAAAAGTGTCCAAATAACCGACTATTGCATGAGTTTCAGAAATTTTCTAGGTCTTCTAAATACTACTAAATATTACTAAATATTGCTAAATATTACTAAATATTACTAAATACTACTTAATATTACTAAATACTACTAAATATTAATAAATATTACTAAATTCTACTAAATAACTACTAATTCTACTAATTCTTCTGGACTTACACAATCTGGGAATAAAAAAATCACTAACTCATCAGAGCTCACTTCATTTCCAACCCTCAGCAGTTGAATATTACATTTTTCTGTTGAATTATCAATTGAATGCACTCTTTTGAATAATATAAATTGATGGGTTGTGTAAAACTGCACAATGTATTGAAAATGACACTACTGAATTAATAACTTTTCATATATCCAGTAATTTACATTTTTTATATGATTTGTGTCATTTAACATTTCAAGTACGCAGGCATTAACTCGTAATGAATATTTAATTCGCCATATTCAAATCAATGATCATTTATAGTTAATGAATATCATACAATACAAGTAATCCTTTATCTCATTGTAGATATCAGGCTTATTTAACGGTTATAAAAAATATAATTTCCAATTGCTTGAGCATTTCCGCGAGTTTGGTGCTAGCCCAGAAATACATTTAATATTTATAATTTATAATAACATAAACAATACGAATGTTTGCAACTACAACAAAAATTGATTTACAAGTGCATCCCCGTAATCCATTAATCCCTCGATCCTCAGAATCTTCTTCTCTACACCTCCATGCCCATTAGCAACCAATTTACGGCGATTAAAAATTTGTCTACGGCCAACTTGGCGTGAAAAATCCCTCATACACACGCGTCGATGTATATGCACACAGCCACGTGATGGCGGTAGCGCTTTGTGCTCTCGTTCCGTCAATTATTTTCGATCGTGCGTTCGGGCGCAAGAGTTGGCGCCTCGGTACGCGTATGTTTGTGTGCACGCGTGTGTGTACCACCCCCGACGATTTACTCACACGGCACTGCAGCAGCAGCAGGCTCCTTCCACACTATATGCGACCCGAGAGTTAAGTGCACGTTTATGCCGTGATGTGCGCCTGACTCCCAAACGCTTAAATATCCACACACAGGCGGAAACACACACACGCCTTATGTATAGTTAGCTCCACGCGCGTGTGTGTGTCTGTGTGTTGGTGTATCGTAGGTACAGAGTATGTACATTGTACACCTATATCTCGCTCCTTCTACATCTATACATATATAAGCGTTAGGCTATTAAATGACTGCCCTATACACAGACACACATACATACACACATATGGTGTAGAGTATAGTATATCGACGTGTGGCTGCATAGAAAAAAACGTTACCACCAGTATACGGATAGGTATATATATATAAAATGGGCTGACACTTTAAGCGAGAGTCCCTTCAAGTGAGTTATGCAGTGGGGCGAAATAAAAAAATTCGACGCCGCTGCTGTTACTGCATATGCGCGTGCGAAAGTGGTAGAAATTTATTTGGCTACGCGCGCGCTGGCTCGACGAATTTTGGGAGAATATCAAACGGGGCTTTATTTTTTTTAAGGCCTAAATAATATAGCGCAGGGAAGAGTTTGATATAACTGTAGCAAGCTGGGCGAATGGGAAGCTTTTCGCGAGTGGAAATGAAGACGTAACATTGTGCACTGTGTGGGACCTTAGGCTTATAAGCGTAATACGCGTTTCAAAGATGCAAAGTTGTACGGGTTGTATTGGTTTCCAAGAATAAAGTAAATACATATAAATAAATAAATTAAAACACTTGCCTTTTAAGACAATTTAAATTATTTAATTGAATTTTTATGTAAGATTAATTATTGAAGGGTAAGTTTATTTATTTACATTTCCTTACAAAGAAGTACCACCAATTCCAGAAATGTAATTTTCTCACATGGAAACTTCACCGAGTAACATAAGTAAATACAACGTTATTGATAAACTTAGTAGCTTATGCAGAAAACGTAGCTGTACCGGTTGCACCTACAATTTGAATGTAACTTTCCTAACTATACCGTGATATACCCATCATCATATGTTATAAGTAACAACTTCTGTACAGCATCCTTTGTCAACCTTGAAAAATAGACCACGATCTCGAACACAATTATTTTAATAAAAATGAATTTTCAATTTAGATAACTGAGTTTTTAGAGTGTTTCGGCGATGATCTCAGAAAGTATGTTGTCAGAGTATCATACAAATAACTTGATTTTTACGGCGGTAAAAAGAGCGAAATGCAATATAAAATTGAACTTCTACTTTGTGAAAATCCCATTATAAAAATAATGATATAATATCTTTGCAAAATAAGAAGAAAAAACATCCGTTATTCAATATTCAAGTAGAATTTCAATTTATTTTGTATTTTGCTCACTGAACCGTAGTCCAATAAAAGATTTGCATCAGTGATAGTTTCTTATAACATATTTTCTAAAGCCATCATCCGAATACTCTAAAAACTTTGTTATATTAATTAAAAACTAGTCTTTATTAAAATTACATTTTTATCTTTTATTAACACAATTTCGAACGGCGATTTTCAGAACAACGGAGAGTACCTATTTTACTCACCGGGCGCCGCTACATTGTTTATTTTATAAAAAGGAAATTCGCTGCAACAGCGATATTTTGCGAAAACTATTTGGTGTGTTATCAATGAAAGCGCTGTCCAGCGAAAACATTTTAATTATACAGGTACAGAATTTTACTAATTAATTATACGAGCCCCAAAAGAAGCATTCAAGCGAGAGATCTGAATATTATAAAACCTTGTCAACTACATCTAACAAGTAAATAACCGCTGCTAACTTTTTTAGCAGACTGCATTCTCGAAGTGGAATAATAAATTAACAAAATGTATGCTAATAGTAACTGACTAGATGAGAACGTTTAAATACTTCTTATCTGACTAAATCTTAAATTTAATTACATTATTAAAAAAGTATTAAATAGTATATAAAAATTAACTTCAAAATTCAACCGTACATATATATGTTATATACATACACAGGCAGACGCGGACATTTTTGAAAACCCCATTTCATTCAGTCACCTCGAAAACTAGATTTTTAATAAAATTTCTGAGCTGCCTGTACCGCTCAACTTAAAATTATATATTAATAAAAAACATCATAGTTGCCTTTGCATAAAAATTAACTAATTTACACAGTTGCACAGGGGCCAAAATATAAAGTAATTTTACTTAGGAGCAAATCATTATCTAATGACTACTAAGCAGTTGTTAAAATTAACTACAAAGAGGTAGTTAATGTTAGCTAAATATGTCTACTTTAGTATACAAAATCTTTGTATACTAAAAGGAAAGATGTTTGTACGCCATATTAGCCTCCGAGTTGAATGACGCGCTGATGGAATTACGCTTAAAAATTGTTACTAGACACTTATTCCTTCATTATTATTAAAAATAATGTTAGCATAAAACGAGATTTATAAGCTATTCAATTGTTGTGACCTGTATTTTTAATAAATTTGGAAAAATTTCGTATTAAAGCCGAGAAATATGTTGTATAATCATATTCAATCAAAATCGAATATTTAAGTCTATGACGAATAATAATATAAATAATAGTTTTCAAGATTTGTACGTTAACTTATTGAAAATTTGCAGTTGTTTACCCAATAAGAATATTAATAATTTTATGCGCTCCACATTAGCTGCATATGAATTCTTTACTAGATACGTATTTTGAGTAAAATTACGGATAAATATCGAAAGCATACTGTTATGCACTTAATTATTAATTTATTATAAATTTATTATTATTATTCTGAAGATTACACAAATAACCCGACAATTTACTACAACGAGTAATATTCGATGTGTTCTCTCGAAAGACCAGACTTGAAATGCCTGCTGTTACTTTCCTCTCACGTCCTATGCCTTGGAAAAAGTTTAGCAGGCCCTTGTTTCAATTGCCTTTCTTCGAACGTCACATCTGCAGGATAAGAAAAGCTAGTTGAACTCGCTCATAAAAACGACTGCATGGCAGTGTTGCCTCGTCGATACTCGATATGCGCCCAAATATTATGACGAACGCACGACGAAATGTGCTCATGCTCTATTTTGCGTTGCTTTCAATTATTATAATTATTATTTATTATTGTTTATTATGTATTTATGTGAGGTTGCTAGCGTTATACTCGTATAGCTGTCGTGAGAATCTAAGAGTATTGATGAGGGAGCGAATCCTTTTTCTCAGTGTGTTTGTTTAGGACACAGGACATTAATTCTGAATATTTCTCTTCCATCTAAATTTCATAGTGATGTAACTTCAAACTGAAATTCAACAATAATCTTCATCAATTTTTACAAACGTTTGTAAAACTGAATTTAGTACTGTATAGCATCAAAATAAGTTAGCATGTATTTAGGTAATTCGAAGGTATTATATACTTAAAACACGAGTGCACCAACCAACCCGCTGCGGCATCATTAGTAGTATACGAGGGTAGTTCAATAAGTCTTTAGAATAAAGTATAAAAACAATTTTTTTTGGGTAAATTTTTTTTTATTTTTCAACATAATCTCCTTGGAGCTCTATACACTTGGTCAATCGCTTTTTAAGTTTTTTAATCCTTCAGAAAAGTGCGTTTTCGGAAGTTCCTCAAAATAAGCACTTACAGAGGCAATGACGTCTTCGTTGTCCGTAAATCTCTGTCCACCGAGCCATTTTTTCAAGTTTGGAAATAAGAAAAAGTTACTGGGGGCTAAATCTGGTGAATACGGTGGGTGTTCGACCAATTCGAATTTTAGTTCTTCAATTTTAGCCATTGAAACGAAGCATGTGTGAACTCGGGCGTTGTCGTGATGAAAGAGAATTTTTTTTCTCGCCAAATGCGGTCGTTTTTTTTTAATTTCTTCTTTCAGCTGCTCTAGTAATGATGCATAATACTCACCAGTAATTGTTTTACCCTTTTCCAAGTAGTCAATAAGTATAATTCCACGTGCATCCCAAAAAACTGTAGCCATAACCTTACCAGCTGACTTTACGGTCTTTGCCTTCTTTGGAGCTGGTTCGCCTGTGGAATTCCACTGTTTGGATTGTTCCTTTGTCTCAGGAGTGTAGTGGTGTATCCATGTTTCATCCACAGTCACAAATCGACGAAAAAATTCCTCAGGATTCCGACTTATGCGTACCAAAAGAGCCTCAGAGGCGACCACTCTATTGCGTTTATTCTCAGCTGAGAGCAAACGCGGCACCCATCTTGCCGATAGCTTTTTCATGCCTAATTTTTCATGTAGAATTGAAACAACTGCACCTATAGATATCCTTGTGGCCTCAGCTAACTCACGCACTTTTAATCTTCTATCCTTCAACACCATATCGTGGATTTTATTGATGATTTCGGGAGTAGTTGCTTCTACGGGCCTTCCTGAACGTGGTTCGTCACTTATTGATGTACGACCACGCTTAAATTCATTTACCCAGTTATAAACCGTTGCTAAGGCAGGGGCAGATGTGCCATGAACTGAGTCCAATTCATTTTTTATCTCATATGGAGTTAAACCCTTTAAATGAAAATGTTTAATTACCGCTCTGAACTCGTTTTTTTCCATTTTTCTTAACAAGCAATTTTTTTTTTTCAATTGGTTATAAAAACACGTAAACTCAGAAGATGTGGACTGTGACTGCACCATATATCTAGTCGGGAGTGGTGCTGACTGAAAACAGATGATTTGGAGCGATTCGCGCGCCATCTGTTGGTCATTCTAAAGACTTATTGAACTACCCTCGTAAATTCCAGTTTCAAGAAAAAAATAATATACCTATTCTCGGCGGAGGAGTTTTTATCAGATCAGAGTAAACAACTTTGTGTACAGTTTCAAAATGAATTGAGGCTAATTTAACAATCACAGCTTTAATATTAACCGATGAATTAAACAATGTTTTGGAAGCTATTAGAGCAAGAGCTCGGTTATCACTAATGTAATTATTGCTTGAATAAAGCTGAAAAGATTCTGTGCTTGAAAATATAATTTCGCCTCACTTTGGCGTAATATGAATCAATTATTTTAATGTGCTAAGGATTCCCTGGTAGAAAATTAACGAGTTAGACTGGTCATCAATTGTCTAATTAATAGCTAGTTTCATTTAGCTAATATGTTAAGCAGAAACCCCGGAAAAAACTAGGATAATGACTCGTTAACACTTATGAGGTTATGAATGCAAAAGCAAAATAGAAACAAATCCCATTTTTACTACAGAAAGTAATATTACTTTCTGTATAATAATACTTCAAACTAACTAACTTGATGTCCGAAATGAAAAGTAGATGTGTACACACAAAAATTGAGCGAGACAGTGAAACGTGAAACAGCAGGATCATACCGCTATATTCATCATATTTATACACACTAACACTCACGTACGCGCGCCATACAGAATGTGTTAAAGATTATTTTGATATTAATTCAACACAGAATGTAAAAGCGGTGATTTTCGTTTCGCGGTAAGGTGGACGGCGTCAGAACATGAGCAGTCAGCTGAGCGCGTGAGGGACAGCGCATGCACTATCGCGCAAACGACTCGAAACTTGCCTTGAAAACATGAGGTTTACTCATTCTTTGTACGGAAAAATGAATTGTATAATTCTTAACAGAGAAAAAGATAATAAGTTCTTACGATAAAAAGTTATATTTTATCAATATTTATTAGTATTATATCATTGTAATTTGATTAAAGTTGATAAATAAACGATTTTACATTTTTGAAATTAACCAGTCCTTAGCCAGTTTGTACTACAAAAATGTGGTGAAATAAATGACGTTTCTATAGTCAGAAACTAGGTAAAAAGCTTGCGAGTTCTTAGAAATCTAGCTATGGACTAGCTAAAATCTAGCTAATGATTCTACCAGGGATGAGGATTACTTATAGCGAATATACAGTTTCCCCATTAAAAAGTAAAATAGTACCTACAAAACTTTACACCTTATTCGATTGATTTATAAAAAAAACGACAAACTAGTTTCCTGTAAGTCTCGAATTCCTTCATCGATTAGTTGTGCGTCATAGTAAAAAGCTGTGACTAATCGGATGACAAAAGAGGGAAAAACGTCCACGGGACATAAAGAAAAGAACGTCGATTTAGACTTACTGCAGCTCGACTTTGGCCTCACCTGCTCAGTCCGCGAACAACAGTCCGTGTTGAGCGCTTTTACCGGTAATCGATGAAAATTTGCATTTAAATAAATAATTAGTTATTCGATACCGACACGCTTCGTTTTGCAAAGCATCAAATTAAAAGGTATTATCTGACAATTCGGCGAAAGAGCAACTTTATTTGATTACAGCAGTAGATATTTCGAATACAAACGGGGTAATAAGATTAAATACAACACGCCTATTCACACATGTATTTATAGACTATAATTGCATAAATACAAACCTTAAAACAAATTTAAATATCAAAACACATTATTAAAATCTCTAAAATATAAGCCGGTATACAGACATACGGTGTTTTATTATAAATATTATATTCTCCGTAGCTTTGTTTGCAGTGTACTGTACGTATATTAACTGAACACAATATTTGTGATAATAAATGTGCCGTAATTAGCAGTTCTGCGTACTTTATCCCACATTCCCTTGCTTTTAATTTAACCAAGCAATCCGACTACGAAGTTACGTAAAATACAATGCGCGCGCACTAACACAATGAAGTTCTTTACCGGCATCAACTGCAATTATAAATTTTATTCACATTTCGCTGATCATTTTCGCCTCGGACAAAATACACCGCAAATCTGGCCTGCGGCTGATTATATATGCAAACACTTGGCGAATGGAGGAGAGGAGGTTAGGCCGACGCAGCCGTCGGGCAAGATGCTAATTTCGTACACTAATTCTTGCAAGGTAAACACGATTGCCGCGTGTAACTGCAACTAATTGCCATGGCGTATCGAAAGTTTGCACGAAACAAAGTTTCGCGTATAGTCTGCCAAATGTAAATATCAAGCGGTGGGAGGCGTGCATCGTCAACTTATTCCGAAAAGCGCGCCACGAAAGGGGAGCCCCAATCGATCGCCCTCTGTCTGTACTCAAAAGTCAAGAACAAAAATGCGTTACTCTTCGTCATAAACCTCCGAATTGCGTTAGCAAACTGAAAGTCGATACTCTTCGTATTGGGCATCGATGAGAGCAGACACACACCATGCGCAAATCAGTTAAAAAATATGAAAATTTTGAACCGTCAAATTAATTTTGTCACTTTTAGGATTTCTCCAAAAATAACCCCTAAATAAGTAAATTTTCTTAACTTCAACCCCTAAAGTGATTATAACCTATAACATGCGATTTTATGGATTCAATTAAAATCTCCTTGGCCCGATAAGATATCGACTTAATTGTGGTTTAAAAGGGTTACTCAATACTAATATTTTAAACCCGACTTTGTTGCTTAGGACATAATCCCTAAAAATGGAACAACGAAAAGTATCATCACATCCCCTGAATCGATGAAGAAAAATCCACTGATTCGGCAGCGAATATCCACTAGTTTGCAGTGGAATAGTTAACATTCACTACCGAATAAGTAGAATTGACATACTCTCCTCCGATTCAAGTTTAGACGAGTACACACATACAAACAAACCTCCACGGCGCACCGCAACCGCGCGGACAAAATCACCTCGAAAACATCACAACTATAAAGCCAGGGTAAGAACCAAGTCTCTCTCACACACGCACACACACACACACACACACACACACACACGCCTTCCGTACAAACTTCTCGTAAAACAGAAAACAAAGTCCGACGTCCGAGTCACTCGCGATCCAAGCTTCAGGTCGTCCTCGGCATCATCGCACAAGCCGTGTGTACACCCCCACCCACCCACCCACATCGGCGGCAATCGCCTCCGAGTACCCACAGAGAACATGATATATACTCGGCGCGTCGGGCGCTATTACGCGCCAGGGGAGGAGAGAGAGAGGCCGAGTTAGGGCCAATATACATCGATAACTTGGCCGGGCCTTTGCCCCCCCCCCCCCCACCCACTCCGCCCCTGTACGTCGCTGGTTTACGGCTTCGATAGAGCCTGACGTCTCGATGCGTGTGTGTACCGTACGTGCACCGCGCGCCTACCACGGATACTTTGCCCACGCGTGGGTGTGGGTGAGCGCACGTTTCCCCTCCCCCCTGTTTCGTGCAGGGAGCGCAATATTCGGGATCGGCTTGTACTGTGTATACGGACGCGCCGAAATTCGACGATCTTTCTTAATTCCGCCCCCCGAGAATGGCTTTCCTGCTGATTCTCGCACGCGCCTGTCCCCCTTTCATCGTCGTGTTTCGTAGGGGAGGGATGGGTGGTACGGGGAAGTGGGTGCGTTTCGGACAAAATGTAGGAAGATTTTTATTATGTTTTTAGTTTAATCTTTGCGATTGTAGGAATGTTTTAAAACTTGGCAGATGTGGAGACTGGGTGGCTTGACGAAATTGTGCGCGGTCAAGCGTGCAAAGTTTGGGAAACTTTATCTTATCGTACATAGTAGATAAACTGTTGATAACAATTCAATTTTTTTCTTCTGATTCGGGATTCATTTCATTTTGTTCATCAGTTCTGGCAAAAAGCGCGATTTATTAAGCAATTTCGTATGACGAATGAAAACTATTTCGTTTTAAGGAAGCAGAAGAGGATTTATAAAATCATATCGACAAGTTTTTTTATGATTGCCATACCAGGAAGAGACTTGATTCTCTTCGAAGCATTTTAAATGCCTTGCGCAAGTGACATTTTGAAAATCAGTTAATGTCGTTAAAAAAGTCGATTTTACTCAATAATTCTGAAAATAGTTAATATCTTAAGCTAAAAATTGGTACAGAACCTTTTAAGACTATCTTTTATGGGCCAATAAAATTTTATCTCGATTGACTTACGGATAAAAAAGTTTTTCACACCACCATAATCGTACCTTCGTGATTAATTTTTTTTAAACAACAAATTTTTACTTCATTATTTGAGGAATTTCTCATTTATATCTCTCATCTATCTTGTCATTTCTCGTTTACAGTAATTCTGGTTATTGATTATTAATAATAATGTTATATTTTAATTTTATATTTTAATTTTATATTTTAATTTAATATTTTAATTTAATATTTTATATTATATTTTAATTTTACATTTTAATTTTATATTTTAATTTTATATTTTATATTATATTTTAATTTTATATTTTAATTTTATATTTTAATTTTATATTTTATATTATATTTTAATTTTATATTTTAATTTTATATTTTAATTTTATATTTTATATTATATTTTAATTTTATATTTTAATTTTATATTTTAATTTTATATTTTATTATTTCCATACAGTTCTCATTTTTCGGCTTTTTATGATAAATTAGTGTATTAATTATTAACTATAATCAAATGTGTAAATAATGTTCAAGATTGATTATTCGCAAAATTTTCATTTGTAACCTTCAATATTCGTATACAGTTCTCACATCTCGCTTTCTTATGATAGATTTGTGTATTTATTAACAATTATCAAGTGTGCAAATAAAGTTCAAGATTGATTAATCATCGCATGCGTTTCTCATTTCTCGCTTTAATTTGATCAATTTTGTCTATTGATTATTAGCAATAATAAACTATGCAGATTAATAAAGTACGATTACAATCTTACAGAGCGTTATTACACCTATATTACCTACGTGTAAAACGTGTACCTCGTCTCATAAACAGCGTCAGGTCACCGTACACGGGCACCATACCGCCCCGAGCATCCCCTTACTTTCAGCATGAGCCACCCCCTCGTACTCGTGGCTGTGCGCTACCCACCCCTGTTGTTGCCACTGCTACTGCGTCCCAACCCTCTCCCCTCTCTCTCTCTATCTCGCATGGCGTTCCACGCTATTATTGAGCACCCAATCCCGCGTGGCTTTGGCTCTCTCTCTCTCTCTCTCTCTCTCTCTCTCTCTCTCTCTCTCTCTAAGCTCATACTCTCGAGCGGAGGACTTAATGTCGTCGGTGTGCGTATGCGCGTTCGGTTTCAAAAGTTGCTCAAGGGGCCGGATGTATTGATAGGTTGCTCGCAGCGCGTGACTCAGGGCTTGGACTTGAGAAGCTCGGGGATGTACCATTGATATACCAGCGATTTGAGGATGTAAGTGTGAGAACATTGGTTTTTAAGAAGGACTTTGGTATACAAAAGTACAAAATGACGATCAAGTGTGCTGGGTGTTTACTTTTACTTATCAGCCAATTTTCGTTTAGTTATGACGAGATGAATAAACTTTGTGAGTACCTATTAGTCTAATTTTTTTAAAGGTCACTACATAGAATGGCGTGGCTAAAAGTTAACCGTCTGACGCAGAATCCCGAGATATACCGTCCAAACGAGGTTTTTAGCGTAGCCAGTAAGAGGAGATATTTCGCCCTGGCATTTTTGGCCATAACTTTGGACTGTTACACTTTTAGAGTATCTACGACCACGCAAATTAAAGCTGACAATTTACTCTTTATGATGAGCTCGGTTCAACTTTCGATTTTTACGCAACCTCGAAAACATAAAGAGAGATGTTATCCAATTTGCGAACATGTAAAAAGAAAATATGCATTCGGGAATGGAAAAGTCGCGTAAAACGCTTCCGCAGGGGGGTTAATTATATAAATTTTTAACAAGAATATTTTAAAAAGTGCTCATTTTTAGGGTAGATTTTTGTAAATTGAACATTTTATGTACAGTAACGATCCATTATCATTCTGGAAGTTGCTTAAAACGTTTTCATTATTTTTCTGTTAATTGCCAATATATGCAATAGCTACATTGTATTCCCAAAAATTGAATTTCAAAGAATTTGCCCTGAAAAATATGAAAATAATTTTTGTAAAAGTATATTACATAAAAAAAATTCAATTAAAATAATTAAACTGTTAAATATTAAAACATATTCGCCACTACTTTCATTCCACCATATTAAACGAAAAAACTTATAAAAATACTTTGAGAACACGTTTTCTGATTTTTCTATTATAATATTCAGTTAACTTTAAAAATATTTCACACTTTAAAAAATCAACCCTGAAAATTAGTGTTTTCTTTCTCATATTTTTGTTAAAAACTTATTAGGAAAGAAAACTACGTTAGTGAAAAGCTATACTCTCATCCACAATATTTGTTCAACATCATGACAATATACTAGTACGAATAATATGTATGAGTACTTTTTGAAATTTATTTATTGCGTTTTGACTAAAAAGAAATTAAATTAAAGTAATAATTCAGCAAACTTGAACCTTAACGGGTTAATTATTAAGCTTAGACTTACGTGACTGAGAAGATTTAATAAGAAGTGACAAATCATGTGACTCACCTGCAACATAAAAGAAAGAATAGTTAGATAAATATTTATATATTATACAATAAATTTAGAAAAATTGTTTATTCCTTCATTCATACCAACGAGATTTTTCATATAACCCTATTAGTAGACTAGGTATTTTTCTGACTTTCATTACAATTTTACAAAGAACGGTAAATTCTAAAATAATTAAAGGATTACTTGATAATAGCTGCCGAAGCTTTGTGTTGAAAACCGTTCGTTCATTTGTGCTTCGTCCGTACTCGAGAGACAGAAAACTACCGCGTGAACCTGAGTAAGGCTGGTCAAAAAAGGAAAATCTTTACACGCAATGTACTAATTAAACGAGGAAAAAAGTAATTAGCAACAAAAGTACGAAACAGTAATTTCAAACTTCTCTTCTTTGTACAATGCAGCTGCGTACAGTTGTTGATGTTTGTTATTTTAATTCTTTTGTACACTAGTCTCGCGGAAAAGCCGATACTGTTTTTAGGTGTATGTTAATTAAAGCTACTCCGACTGATTTGCAAAACACCTTTTCGTACATACAATGAGGAAACAGATATCGTTTTCAATGTAGCCTTAATACGCAAGAACGAAATGAGCTAATTGAAAATCGTCCGATCAAACAAATAATTACTCAACGCCATCTAAGGTCCATACGAGCGTACTGTCGATATGATTAACGAATGCATTTGGATCAGTTATTTGCCTGTATTACTGACGAGATAATACCATTTTTTACAACTCCACCAAGACAAATCGTATATAAAGAAACAAATCCCGAAAATTGCTATTACGAAAATGCATCGTTCAATCAGAAAAGCTATTGAATTATCACATAGCGTATAAGAAACAAAGAAAATGAGCTGTAAAAAGTAAAAATTGATTCCTAGTCGCTCTCAAAACACACACACACACACACACACTATACATACACATACACTTTCCAAAATTAGTACGTTTTGATTTCTAAAGCCTCAAAACGAATTTCTTATGTCGTGTTTAGCTCGGTTTTCAACTAGACCAAAGCTTCCTACATGCGGTATCGAGAAAGCACAAACTATACTAACTGCCTTTGTTCCTGGTCTGCTCTTGAGCGCAACCACGAAAACTTAACGTTCATCGCCAACAATCGCGCACTGCGCAAATGCACAGACGTACACACATGTGCCCAACGCACTCAAACAAACGATAATCCCCTTAAGAGCAAAATCCATCATACGGAATTTAAGCGAGAGCCCTTCAGTCCCCCGCAATTTTCGCCCGTGACTGTACACGCTGGGAGATGAAAACAATCCTTAATGAGGGTTGTGAAACGCCGCTCCCATGCGCGTGGCCGCCTGTAAGCACGCTAACATTCAAAGAGCATTCGGAGAGAGAGTGAGAGAGAGAAAGAGAGAAAGAGAGACAGAGAGCGAGAGAGTGAAAGAGAGAGACAGGGAGAGAGAGAGAGAGAACTAAGGCTATATGAAGAGAGTGGGCAAATAGAATATTTTTTGGGCTATTTGACATTTTTCATGTATGAAAATATAAATCCTATTTCAAGCAAAATTAACGCTTCTGAAATATGCTGTAATTCTCATTTATGCTTAAGAATAGATTAAAACTAATGCATTAAGTATGAAAAATATCTAAAGTTCTTAATATGAAAAGCGTGTAATCTGCAGAGATGCACAAATAACATCAGCATAAGACAAGTGGAACCAACTTGTGGTGACAAAATAGTACTTTTATTTTTTATCATGAACCTTTTTGCGGGGCAAAATAAGTATTTTACTGTTTAATCGAAGTATTTACTTTAATTGAGCCGTACGTTCTAAGACCGACGTAAGTCGATTTAAGACATTGCACATAAAATATGATTTAAATAAGTAAATACATTTTGTGTGCTATGTCTTAACTTTGAGCCCAAAAACATAACTTATTTGTATAAGTCCATAAAAATTCTTCTATTCAAAAGCAATTATTCTGAATAATTTCTTACTGTAAATACTTGGTAATACCTTTAATTTCACAGTAAAAAAACTCAAAATCTTGATCAAGCACGTCATATAAAATCACCTTAGTTTCTAAGCTCCTAATCCACTGCCTACGGGATTTCAAGTGATCCCGTCGACCAAATTTCTCCAGGTTTGGGGATATTACTTTTCAATACATTAGTTACGGTATGAATACAAGAAATTAATTTTTACTACGTAGAAAATTTTTTACATACATATTATCGACTTTTTATTTAATTAATTATTTAATATTATTAATGGTGCCCTCAGTGTATTTACTGTACAATTGTACATATGATGGTCAAATTTAGGGGTCCTTCCAATATCATTTTAAAAATTTCAATAGGAACCCCCCTATTTCACGTTCAAATATGTGGTAGAAGTTTTTATAGGAGCCCCCTGCGGTCATTTATATGGTAAAATTAAGACTCAAAAGAAAATAACAAGTTATTTTTCAAACGTTAATTAAATTTTATTACACATGTTCTTTTATAAATATGTAGTACTATTTTTTAATAAATTTTCAATAATTTGTTTTTTTTTACATTTTTGTTGAAGTTTGTTTATTAAATTCGAAATTTGATATTTCGAAATATTTAATAATTCGAAATTTGATATTTCGAAATATTTAATAATTCGAAATTAGATTCCGGATCCTTGAATTTTGAATTATCGAGGTCCGACAATAAATTTTAAAATATCTGCTCTGTTAAATTAAAATAGAATATAAAATATTTCGCCGTACGCATTTATTTTCTACTTTTCTGTACATTTTAGATTAAAGCGTGGGTTTAAAACTTATTTTTTATTTATTCTATTATATATTTAATTATAGTTCACTTTCAATAAATAAGAAAAGTATCATAGAGTAGCACGTACCGGTACGTAATATCAAAATACAATATTATACTTTTGAAAAAACATACTTTCTCAAATAATTAACGTGTCCGATTTAAATAATCGTGAACGTGCAGCAAAGCGACGCCAATTGGCTGCTCTTCGATGCATCTGTGCAAGAGAGGGGGAGAGAGAGAGAGGCAGCAGCAGTCGATGACTCACAGCTCGAGAATCCATTTCGTTGCATTGGCCCCCATGAACAAGGGCAGACCCTCACTCGACAGCAACAGCCACGATTTCTGTGCTCGTTCTCCCCCCTATGCCTCAATCTCTCGGTCTCAAACCCATAGTTCAGAGAGACTATAAGTGCCCGGTGTATACATATAGATGATCGAGAGAGGTAGAAAGGGAGAGAATGTATTCGGGGATGCGATATTGTACGCTCAGCACGGCGGAACCTATACCATGCTGTGCTCACAGTGCGCCGAGAGAGAAATAGGATAGGGGACGGGCGCGGAAAATTTTTGAAAATTAACAGAATGGCGGACGGGACAAACGAAGTTTGCAGCTTGAGGCACTGAGGGATTTATTGAAAATTAGATTCCTGGACTATTAACAAATCTACGTCCAAGTGTCAAAAAGGGAGATAGCAGGTCCGTGATTTTCAAGCCATGATTTATTAACTATAATTAAGAAATATTCAGTTAGCTGTAATTCAAGTTTGCTGAGTTTATAGTTAAAGAATCGTATCAGAATATATAAGTATTTAAAAATCATTAAGTCTACGGTACGACCTAGCCATCTGCATACAATTTATAAGTCTCTTTGATTTTGGATAAATTAACCGTTTGGTCGGGAAGCTGACAGCCATGATTCTTTTAATGAATTTCAAATGTTTTTTCGCCTATATATTTCCAATAAAGCATCCTAAAAGTTTAAAGAAATATATTGCATCGATTCTTTGTAGCAGATGATACGAAATATCAATGTTTCAAGGACTACTAATGTCTTCCCAGCTTAATAGTCCACTTAGTACCATAACATATACGTGCAAGTATTATTTAATTATCATTAAAACATAAAAAAACTCATTTAAATATCGATTTAGGATGAAATATTACACTGATTATCAGTATTGAATTCGTAAAACGAATTCTATTCGTAAAACAAAGTCTGAATAATGCCCTTTAGGTGTATTAATCAAGTACCAAGTATCTTCGATGCCCTTCAATAAGTTAATTTTATGCATCAGCGTACTCGCAACGTGCCACATAAATCGAAGCTTCACAAAAATAAACACGAAACTCTTCGGAAATCAAATTTGCTTAGGGCTCGGGGCTCGCTTTACGCCGGTGGTCTCCCCCACTGCATCTCGCAATATCCACAACGCGCGCACGCATCGCGGAGTTTATTCTTTCAGCGGTGTATACAGCTCGCGCAGCTGAAAGCTCGGCGAGAGTGTAATACGCAGTCGAAAAAGAAGAGGAGAAAAAAAAACTGCACACCTGGTGCGCGCTAGAGCTCTCGATCGCCTCGGCCGTTCTTAACGCGATATGATACACGAACCGTTGCCTGTCGTGCGTACACGCGGACAAACAACGCGACGCGACGAAGACAAACATATAGGTATACGACGCGCGTTCGATTGCGCATACGGACGCGTACGGGGCTATATATATGCGATAAGATTACGTCTCGAGGATGGAAGCTCGTTTAACGCTCGCGTATCAGCGATGAGCTCGATGTAGCTGTATACGCGTGCACGAGGGTGTAGGGGGTAAAGCCGAGATTATCCCGAGTTTTTCCGGGAGAACGCATTCCTCTCTCTCTCTCTCTCTCTCTTTCGGCGGAACGACGCATCGAAACGATATGTACGTATACATATGTGTGTGTGTGTATATATATAGAATCAAGATTTCAATTTCGTATTCCTTTTTCGGCTCACCGATGTTGTTTTGCAGCGCGAGCTGTGCAGTCCGTTGTTTCCGCACATACTGTTTTTCCCTTCTACCGCGGTATTAACAATTGTATATAAACGAATATAAAATGAAATAATGGAGAGGCAAAGATTTTCAGGCTTGAATAGGTGTTTTTGAATTTTGTAATGACGATAATAAGTATATATTTCGAATGGGTAAGTCATTGTATACAGACGTTCCTTACAAAAACTAGTACATTTCAGATTTTACGAAAGATACTAGTTTTCTTTAGAAATCCCATACGAAAACCAACACTTTCTAGATTCTTTGATAAAAATTAACACTTTTGGAATCTCCGAAAAAGTACTACTTTGCATAGAAGGCTTCTGAAAAGAATTAGGATTTTTTTAAATAATCTGAAATGCTATAGTCGTTTTAAGAATTATCGATATTATATGAGTTTTATATACAGTAGAATGAAAATATCTTTTATGTGAACAAAATGCTATGTTATACACTTGACGGAGCATATATTATATTCTAATTAAATCCGATTAACGTGATGTATACTATTGATTATTATAAAAAAAACTCTTTGCATTACTCGTTAACAATAAAGCGACAAATAATCTCGTGTGATTTAATCATGACAGAGGAACAAAATATATCTGAACATTTTTTGTTAACGCCATTTTAGCTGCTCCCCAGGTAGAGTGACGAAGCGTTAGACATCGATATGATGTGATCTACAATGACCTTAGTTGAAATAGAATACTGCTCTATGGCGCTGCATTACGGACACGAGACACCATTCTTAATACTTCTATAATATTATCTCAGTGTAATTAAAACATCATCAAAAATATTATTCTTTGGACATTAAACTTTTGATATGTATAAAGAAAATCTGGGGTCAACGACCAAATTATCGAAAAAACTAAGCTTAAAAAAGTTACTTTCAACACATAACCTTATGGGAATGAGATGTTTGTTGCTTCATTGTAAATTATACAAAAATGAGTTACTAACAAATTTAATTTTCACGGGAAATCTAATGACGTGATTACATTTATGTGTTAACGACCAAATAAAAAAGTTATTCCGGTTAAACGTTGAAAATGTGCTTCTGCGTCAACAAATTAGCGCTATTTTTACGTACTAACATAATAATTTTCTGTTTCAAACGTTCGGAAAATAGTTCACTATGATTTAGAATTAAATTTAAATAAGACATTTGGATTAAAATGAAAAACAAAAATGAAACCCCCAACGGGGCCCTCGCTTGATACGACACCCACCGCTGAAGCACAAAAGGCATTGAACATTCCTCTAAACGCACAATATCGCAAGACACTCGCGAGCGAAAGCCATCTGATTTATTTTCCACCCAAAACACCGCGAAGCAGCAATCTGTCGTCCCCCCTTCTACAACGAAAAAAGAAAGAAATCACCTCGAACGCCCCTCAGAAAAAAATCCCCCCGACAAAAGAAACGCACTGGAAAGAAAAAAAAGAATCTCGTGCGTTATACCATCGCACGCGTGAGTGAATACAAGTGTGCCGTATACCCACGGTTTTCCCCCTTCGAAAATACCAATACACGCAGCTCGGAGACGAAAAACTCGTCGCTTATAATACGCGCATCGCCGATGCAGTTCGTCGCCCCACTCGCGCGCGTGGGCGTGCGCGCGATCGACGATGCGAGACCCCGCGCCGAGGGACAACAACTGCAGCTTCGTATATATATATAGGCATATGTAGTTTGCGCATAGGAAGGGCAAGGTTGCGCGATGAGGTTGGTATGCGACGAGGGAGCGAGTATAGTAGTCCCCCGTTCTTCCGGACTGCTCGCGCGCGATCGCGCGTGGGATTTACGACCTTTCCCTTTGCTCGTGTATTATATATATACGTGTATCGCGGCCGAAAATAAACCGAGTGCGAGTGCAGCGAGCGCGAAAATATAACGTCTTGGTGTTAGGGTCCGTTCATAAGTGAGATGCCAGTAGGGACGGGATTGGTATAGTAAGGATTTATTGATACGCGGTTCGGAGATTTTTGTGCTTCGAAAACTACAAATAGATGAGCGATTCATTTTTAATGACAAATTCGCTATTAAATGGGAGATTTAATTAATGTTTTAGCTTGCCTGTAGCTAGCACTGAAATTGAATGAATGTAAATGTTCAATCACGGTATCAATTATTCGCTGTATGCACTAACTATAAACAACATATACCCTTTGTAGCGATGATAATTTTCAAATGACTTGATGAATTTCAATATTGTAGAGGTTGCTAAATCAGAATATATAGATTTTACAGAAGAAAAGGTATATGTGTGTATGTATGTGCGTGTGCGTGTGTGTGAATGAATGTATGAAAGCATTAATTATTTAAAAAATAAATTTAAATCGGAAAAAAATTATTATGTTTTTTATAATGTCCTGGTGGAAAATTAATCTAGAACCGTCTATAACTATTGAAATTTATCTAGTTCGTTATGGGAATAATCGAGGGCCTCGATAAAACTAGATAATTTTCTACCGGGGATAATTTTCTATATGTCATTTTATATGCTTTTTCCAAAAACAGATTCTAAAAACTGAAAATGTAGTATTTGACTTATATTTTGGAAAATACTTATCGGAAAGAAAAAAGTTTCGTATGTTTTTTGTTGGTACTGAAAATATCTATAAAATGAGAGGTGTTTCGTTAAGATTAGATAATTAGTTTAATGGGCAGTTTGAGCATAAATTAATTATCCAATCTTAACGAAATACGTCTAATTTTGTAGATATGATCCATACCTACAAGAAACATATTAAACTTTTCTCTCTCCGATAAGTATTTTCCAAAATATAAGCCAAATACTACATTTTTGAGTTTTTCTTTTGGAAAAAGCATGAGTAATTCGAGTTGGGAATTAATTTTATTTCACTGAAAAACACCTCTTCTATGCCGATAAATTTTATTTGTCGACTTTGGAATTATTTCGCAAAACACCCTGTTCCGTGACTAATTTGACTGAACTAAATCTACTAAAGTAGTATTTGTTCTTATCCTACTGGAATATGGAACTTGTATGAATTCTAATTTTATAATTTTAATGAATAATATACGTACGTCAAAATACCAAAGTTCCCAAGCCAGTTTTTTTTTCTTATGCGATATTTGTTGAATTGCAATACATTAAAGTTACAAATCCATTTTTAATCCATTTTTAAAATGGATTATGATAAATCTCATACATCTATTAATTTTTTTATAATTTACATAAAAAATTAAAATTGAATATAATTGATGATCTTGAAGATTATTTATCTTAAGGTGGAAATAGTATATTGTGTATCAAGGGAGACAAGTGGGAAAAACGCCCTCTCGCCCGTCGTGGTGGACACTATATTTTTTGCAACGCATGTATTAATTTTCATAAATCAAGTTTAGGCCAGTTTTATTCTCATTTCTATTGACTTCTGAACGAGTGAGTGTAATGTAAAATGAGCATGGGGCGTAAAGTATTAACTTTACGTCCATCGATCGGAAAACGGTCATTTTAGGCCCGGTTTTGAAGAGGAAAAAACATGAAAATTATGCATATGATACAAAAAGAACTGTATGTATCCCAGTAAATGCACTATATTATCTTATAGACAACGTATAAGCTAATATGGTTATACTTACGTCTGAATAAGGTGGTATTTGCTCGAACATGTACCTCAAAATATAAATATTTATATAATAATCTATTGTTACCTATATTATACATTAGAGGCGATATAATATGGAAAATTAAACGACACTTCAAGTGACAAAATATTTTTGTTTAAACAAAATTTCGATAAAGCAAAAGTAAATATTATCGTCAGCTATAGAGAAAAATTTACAAAATATTGGAACATTTTAACATTTTCTTCTATGTATTTTAAACTTTAAAGGTCTCATTTTGATCCTTGAATAAGTTCAGATAGAAAAATCACCGACGTATCGTACCTAGTACCACACGCGATGAAACCTTACGTATAATACGTATAATACCATACGTATCATACGTGTCTAATTCTGCTGGTAGGTTCTAGACCCATAGGCTAGACTAAAACAGTTCTGATCCTAAATTCTTCACTGTGAATGGACCTTCACTCATCAGCAGCGACTCGCCTTTTCACGCGTTCGAGCCTCCATTCACTTATATACTCTCGAGAGGTCGAGAGTGACGCACCGACGTGCAAGATCGCGGTCGACGACCTCATTACGACTCTCCGGCATGCGGAGGAAACCCAAAAAATTCGAAGTGATCACCGCGAGATGCGTACGCGGTTTTTGTCTTCTTGGGTTCGCGGAAGTAGCGGTCGTCACCGGGTTGTCGTTCTAAATATACACGAAATTATGAGATTTGTTGCAATTTCGTAGATTTTAAGAGGTAATTCTTGCACGGGACGAGAATTAAGGAAATCGCCTAAAATTGGAATATCAGTAATGAACTTTTAATAATTTAAAACTGCCTCACGATTGCTAACTCGATTATATAGTTCGAACCGCATTTTCAATAATTCGCTTCAGCTTTATCGTCAGTTCAAATTTAGACTAAACGAATTAAGAAACATCTCATGAATCGTTAATTCGAGGTTACCCTCTTCAAGATGAAATTGATAACTCTCTCGATGAAACAATAAACCCTCACCCTTTTAAGGTGGACCTGCACCAGTTTTAAAAAAATCTCTCTTTTTCGACCAAAAAACTTAAAACTTGTAATATTTTTTACATGATTATGAAAGGTTATATATCAACTTTGAACTTATGTTATCGCCGACATCCGTAGTTATAAGTAAAAGAAAATGCATAAGTATTTTTAAGATAAAAATAAGGGTTTTAGTGCGGTCTAAAGTGCATGTAATGTAATTTCGTTGGTATCTTTTTAAGTTAAGTTTGAAAAATTTGAAATAAATACGAATCGGCTTAAGTTTCTACCAATTTTACAAAAATCAGTTACAAAATCGAGTATCTAGCTTTATTATCTAGACGTATATGACGAATAATAACCACGTCATAGATATCATAAAAATTGTCCCACAGTGATTAAGAATTATCTCTTTCATCAAGTTCTTACGGTTCAAGCTATATATACGGATGTGTATTTGTAACAGCGGTCTATGAGCTAAGACACTCGAAAGAAAATAATCACACTCCGAGACTCGACGAAGCGGCCGACTGTATCTGATAAAATTTTTATGAGTTTACGTAAACCTCAACAAGAGGTCGCAAGGGTCCTTTGTATACATTTTTCAAGCACATAACACTGGTGGTTGCTTTAGTGGAGCAGTTAGAAAAATAGATGCTTTCATGGTTCAAGAGTATTATTAACTCACGCGGTCTTGTTGACTCGCCAGCCCTTTTAATGACAAATGATATTTGAGTATTCTCGGTAAAAGTGAACAAATCTTTTACACACAAAAAGGTATTTTCTAATTCTATACTCTTATGTGCAAAAAAAATATTCTACACTGTAATAAGGAGTAAAAATACTCTTAAATGACTAAAAACGTGAGTGTACAAATCTTCAAGTGTGCAGCAAAGGACGCCTAGTCACGTTCTATATCAAGTTCGTGAATTAAAGCACGTAGCTGCGTTTATGGCATCTGAAACCGCACGCGCACCACAAGCTGTATGTTACATCGATGGTTAAACCGTGCAGATGAACTTAGTGGGTACTAGATTTTCAGGTTCATTATAAACTCCTATTGAGGCGTTCATGCAATGATTTAAGAGACTTTTAAATCAAATTAACTTCTGTAATAAACTACGTAAATCAGATGAGAATTGATTATTAACTTAGTAAAGGAATGTAATAAGTATAAGTCGATGAGCGTTAAAGCATATAGGTATAATAAGAAACTGTAATTGTTTCATTGAAGATCCATTAGTTAATGATTCTGAAATTATATAAAAGGGCACATATTATATTATTACTTTAATGAATAATATAACATGCACATTATCAGATGTATGCAACGTATCATGTGACGATTTCCTATCAAATCCTTTCGCTCTCCAACTTTAGAATGAGATGGTTGCTGCGAAACGATCACAGAAATTAAATATTTAACTGTACCATATTCAACTGCAGCTTTTAGAAAACTCCATTAATGCCATCGATAAAACAGCCGCAACACAACTGTCAAAAATGCTCTACGCATCCCGCGAAAAGAGGCCGCGTCATCAAAGCACTCCTCGGCGTCATTCAACTTAACAGCCGAGGCGCGAGTCTCGCTCAAAAGCTTCGGTTTATATTTATTTCGAAAAAAAAGGCATCGCATCGCACACCTATATAGGCGCTAACGGCTGCGGCTCTCCTACAAGAGAGATAGAAAAAGAACCTCTCTCTCCCTCCCACACACACGCACACATCGAGCTAACTTCGAAGAGCTTACGAGGGACTAATTCGAGTGCACTCTTCCGGCGTCGAGTGCAGCCGCAGCCGCGGCAGCAACGACGGCTGAGAGCCTTCTATTTTCAACGGCCCCATGCCCCTCAATTGAAACAAATATAAATAAATAGCTGGCTGGAATTATTCCGTGATGCGATACTGATGGCGCGATCTCGGAGCAGGGCGAAACGATCTCGGCGTTATTATGGCGCCCCCTCGAACTTTCAAGCTTTTACGCGAGCGACGCGCCCGGCTGTAGAAGCCGGTTAAATGTTTAGACGTGCATTAGGCGCGTCGATCAATGTTTCAGCTCTTTTGGCAGTTTAGAACACTTTTTATACCTAAAAGCGAGCGTTCTGAATTTTTTTGTTTTGCTAAAGATACTTGGCAATGTCGTTAAATTAACCATTCGAGAACCTCATTATCTTGATCCTACTCGTCACAGTAAATTACCGTTGTCAATGCCACATATTTATTGGAGGAAGTATTTGTTGGAGTAATTAGACTCATTTCTACATGTACTAGAAATTAAGCTCAGCACTTTTCTGTTAAAATGTTTTTTATTATTATTTTTCAGAATACAAACTATTTCTTACAAGATTTTTATGAATAATTTTCAAATTATGTCAAGTAGCTACGCGGGCATAGAAGGCGCCTTAATTCACCAGGCTACAGCATGCTCGGCACTGAACAGCAAGGGGATTACTTTTATTCGTATACGAGTGTACTAATAATGCAGGTGTAAAAAGCAAGCACTCCGCACACTTGCACGAATGTATAGAGTTATACCCAAAATAAATGTTTTGATATACATAGCTTTTAAAGAAAAGAATCGTAAAATGATTTTATGAAAAGCAAATGAATGTTGATCTTATTCGATTAAAACAAAATTTGGAAAATGTTTCATTTAAATCAATGTAAATTTTGAAACGAATTTTCAACTTTTGTTTCAACCGCTCGTAATTTTTCTTAAAGTTAATTAAATATAAAAAAATAGTTTGGTTATAGGTTTTAAAACATACAATAAAATATACGTATTTAAAATAAAAATATTCAGGAGCTCTAAACTGTTGGATACTACTATATGCACTCAAAAAACTATGTCATGACGTACACGATATGTATCGTAACTCACGCAACATCATAGCGTAAAAATTGACGTATCAGTAGTGTACTTATTTACGGTCAGATGCAATATGATTAGCGATCTCAAATCTTTTTATATCTTTAAAAATACATTTTTAAATAGCTTAATTTCTTTTAATAGATGAAACATTCAGTGCAGATCCTCTGCTCATGATTTTACAACATTGGATTAAAAAGAATTCGCTTTACGGTATATGAATCGGAAAATTTACGATATCGTAATTTTACTATATGAAATTTACGATATTCTTCTCTCAGTATGTAGTATTCTTGAAAACTGCTGCTGACATTATTAATTGACAAGCTGAATATTCGAATAGTTTTTAATAATCTGACAAAACGTCTATAATAGGTGATTTTGCATCCAATATATAAAGTATTGAATATTAGATAGATCTCTAGTCCGCTATGAACTGGTAATAATCGACATCCACTTTTTAACGAGCATTTATTAATAATTTAATTATGAAATCAGAATGACGTAGAATTAATGTAATTTTATAAGTGAGCAGTATAAATGCTTATCATTTGCTCCGAATATGATTTTAATATTCATCACAGAGCTCTAATAATGTTTTCCAAAAACTTTTAACTACTGAATGCACCACATGTACAAATAGGTAAATGCAGCCAATCCTACACCAGAGCATATCGTAAAGCAGCTCAGTAAACGCAACATGCAGATTGCGACGCAAAACTTTACCGCCAACCAACAACAAGTGGCACGCCATATGGGCTTCAGCAACAGCTGCGCGCGCTCTATCTTTCTCTCCGCTGCTCATTGTAGCTTCTTGCGGTTCGCCAAATGCTAGTTTCGAAAATAAAAGCAGCAGCGTGTGCTTCCATCGCTTTCTGCAGCTCGAGAGAGCGGAGAAAAATTCGATCACAAGCGATGCGTAGAGACCTATGTACACACAAAATGGAATGGGAGAGAAACACTGGAAACGAGGAATAAATATACCGATGGAACGATGCCGTGATTTCTCTTCTACATTTGCGCCAAATGCATAAGCAGTAGACACCCTGAGTAACCCAGGAACTGGACACTTGCGATTGGTTTGATCGAAATTACAATTATAGGATACTTTAGTATATTATGAAACATTAGGTTGGGTGACTAGTATTTTCTAGAGTAAACCTCTTTTTAGTACTAGTTCATAGAAATCACATCCTTTATCTAACGCTTTTCAGACTAAAGACAAACCGATATTACGATAATCGGTAAGAAATGACTATACATATAAGTTACTAATTTGAAAAACGTTTCATCTATTCACAAAATGGTCACCTTCTTACCAAGTTATTTAGGCCATAGCACAACAACTAATGTAGATGTCATACGACAGTGTCGTAGGTGTTGTGTACCGTTGACGGAGGCAACGCACAAGTATTGACGTATGCTGCGAGCAGTGGTTAACCCTTTTCAGTCACGCAATTAAGGGCGTACTCGAATCTCTATGTTATGTATGTCATTACATATAGGCTTCCGGGGTCGTACATTCCTAATCTGGAGTTAGATTTTCAATAAAAACAAAATGGCTTATTCAAACTATTGAAAAAAATGACAAATTCCTTTTGAACTTTATAATACATTTACATACACAAAAAAACCTATGAGAGTTTTTAGGGCGACTTCTCGGTTTTTTACATTTTCGATCCACCTTATTGGATCCAACATTTTGATTTTAATAAATATAACCCTAGATTTGGAATTAGCGACCACGAGAGTATGGCGTATCAAAGTATTGGGTCAGTAAATTTAAGTATACAAATGAATTTAATGTGTAAAATCGGCATTCTTTTGTGAATTCTTGTATCTTTCAATGACGAAGAATTCAATCCTGTCTCACCTATTATTATTTATTTGTGTACTAAAAAGATACTTCATTATGAACGTTCAAAATGACGGATCCAATATACTGGAAGAATTAGAAAAAAACCGCCATATCGCCCTAAAACCACAAATTTTAGTTCAAATCTTCAAAACTCTAGTAAATCCAGTATATCCATTCAAATGCCAACACACACCCACAGAGTCTGCATAAATTCGTCCTTTATCTCGCCATTTTGTTTTTCAAAAATCCGACCCCCAACCATCGGACCGAGCGACCCCAAAATACCCACAACGACACACACACACGCACAAAATGCAGATTCGAACGCAGCCTTAATTGCACTACCGACAAATCCCAAAACAAAGAAAAGAAAAAGAGCAACAACCAAAGAAAGAGCATCAGAAAAGAATCGTCCGCGCGTAGCTAAATCCAACCTGGCGACGCCACTGTTCCCAGCGATCTCTCGCCTCCCCCTCGACATTTACGGCGCGCGCGCGCCTCGAAATCAAATTAGAGGAAATTCAATTAGTCCTCGAAGAATTTCTCTTAGGCATTTCCACGGGTGCGCCTCTCTCCCTCTCTCGTTTTGTGCGCGCTGTATGCGGCGGCGGGCAGCGAGGTGTCCGACGAGCGCGGAGGCGAGCCGCCGATCGATCGCCACCCGCTAATACCCTCCTCCTCCTCCTTCTTTCTAGCCTAGGTATACACACACACACACCTATGTCCTATACACAACCCTTTGCACATCAGAGAGCGCGGCAGTTACCACCACGCATCGGCTTTTTGCGCCGCTCCCCCCCAGGCCGTAATGACTCTCTTTTTTTTCTTCTTCTTCTCGCTCCTTCTGCAACTTTCGAGCTTAATTCCTGGCCTTTGTCGCCGTCCTGGCATCCCTCTCTACCTTTTTCCCCGCGTGCAAATTTGTTACACTCTCTGGCTCTCTGCACTTTTTAGCGATATGCTAAATTTATTCCTTTTTACCGTCTGCGCTCGCGCGCGCGTGTGTGTACACATCAAGTAGCGCCACTTTTACGGTCGCTTTACAGTCGGACGCGTAAACGTGTATGTATATATAGCAAGCTCGTTCCTTTCCTCCGTCTGTTATACACTGCGCCGCGCGCTGCAGCAGCTCGTGCCTCGCGAAAATGTGTAATCTAATAAGCGCGGGGACAATTTGGCCGGGAGAGCGCGCTACCGGAGAGTCTGTGTATGTGTAGCGGGCTGCAGTAAGCTCCTCGGCGCGAATGGCCTCGAGCTTTCGGCTTCTCGTACGGTGTGTATAGAGGTATACATGTGAGGTGGTGCACGCGCGCGGACGACCTCGTGTGCAATATAGAGCGCGCAGTGTGGGTTGGTAGTGGTGCACGTACATACTCGCGCCGAATAACTATTGGCCCACTCTCGACTACTTACGTTAATGAGTTGTTAGTTGGATTAGCCGCTCGGGCCAGCCAACGCGACTGCGCGCTTCAGCAGTGTGGAGCGCTGTATATGCACACATGTGTGTGTGTGTGTGTGTGTGTGTGTGTGTGTACTCTGTTCTCTCACCCTTTCTCGCTTGATATTGTTTTTATCGCTTTCTCTATCTCTCCTCCTCTGGCTAATTTTCTTGAACGAGGCGAGAGAGCCGAGGCAGCAACTGCTTTAGGCTGCCAATCTTTCGGTGCTAATACCTGTCACTTAAATTGACGACACGTTGAGGGGCTTGCGCGCCGGCGCGCGAGCATGAATACGCCAGCGGCAACTGAGATACTCGCGCCGTCAAGAGAAAGTGACGCATTTTGGTCGAAAATGAGATTGAAATGTATAGTTGTATAATTTTAAGCACGACACATGTGATGGTGTTACTTAAATTTAATTTTGTACCTTATATAGTTTGATGAGAATTTGTTATCGAATACCTTTTACAGAAACCGTACATCACAAATAAAAGAGGAAAAAGTTATATTTGACCAAGGGCTATGCATTGTGAGATAAAAGTACGAATGACTGCAGATTTCAAACGATTTGTGATGATTTCAAAACCAGTTTCTGTGACCTCAATTACGTAGCAGTTTAGTAAATGACTGATTGAATTTAGGCATTTAGATGAATATAACCATTTTCGACATGGATTAGACGTGGACACTTTGTCGGCATTTCGATTAATGCCGTATTTTTCTGAATGCCTTCGACATATATGACGAAATCCCAGAAAAAATGCACTTTTTTGGGTCCAGAAATCGGAAAAACATTTTGAACGCTCGGGTTTGCAAACCTTTTCTATCTTGTTTTAGGGGTCACATTATGAAGAAAAACGCGTTTGAACAATGAAAATTGTCCATGTGACTATATTTTTCTGACAATTAGGTATTTTACGGTTCTTTATATATATAGCCAAAATAATAGTTTTACTACGCAATTAATAACTATGCACACAAAGGTGGAAAATTTTTTCCCCGTAAAGTATATAAAAGTAGAAGAAAAGACCTTTAATTTGAGTTTTTGTTCGTCGAAATGTTCCGGTGCAAAGTTATGACCAATTGAAAGTATGGTAATAATTCGTCGAAAATCTCAGATTCTGCAACAAAATATAAAATCCGTCCGTCTTTACCCTATTTTCAACAAAAAGGTTTCATAACCCGAGCATTCGAATTTTTTTTTGCGATTTCATTTTTTTTTTCATTTCATTTCATTTTATTTCAAATTTTTTTTCTGGGATTTCATCATCGACACACACAAAATATACATAAATTTTATAAAAATAGTTATATATTTAACAATTACTTTTATTAAGCAATGTTTCATAATAAAATACGATTCTGATTTGTATATACGCGTTTTTCAATAAGTAACTATTTCAACAAATTGAAATTTTTGTTTACACTTTGATCTGTAGATATACGAAAAATATGTACAGGTATACATTCTAAGAGTGCACGTAATTTTCATAGGAGTTATATATGTTTTTTTTTTTTTTTTTTATTTAACGTCGCCATGTTTGTGCTCCCATGTGGTGCTAATCGACGACGGGGGTCTGCGGTGTGTTTGTAAACAAAGCACATGTAATTTTTACAGAGGTGCTTGTATCAATCGGCAGAGACTAGGATTCGAACCCGGGTCACCGGCGTGGGAATCCGACACTCTACCGACTGAGCCGCCGCAGGCCCCAGTTATATATGTATATTTAACAATCACTTTAAAGCAATGTTTGTAAATAAATACGTTTTGAATTTTTACACAGTTTTCTATAACTGTATATTTAAAAAAATGATTTTTTTTTGTTTTTTATGCGCGATATGTACCTAACAATTACTTTAAAGCAATGTTTGAAAATAAATACGATTTTGAATCTTGTATTTTTTCAATAACTGGATATTTTAAAAAATTGAAATTTTCTTTTCATTTTGAACTGTAAATGACTTTGTTCTTTGCTTTGCATTGTAGACATGCGAGAAATGCGACATTCTAAAAATACGCATAATTTCCATGCGAGATACCTAACAATTACGCAAAGCAATGTTTGAAAATAAATACGATTTTGAACCTTGTATTTTTTCAATAAGTGGATATTTTAAGAAGATACATTTTTTTATCTTTTTGTTCTGTGGATATACGAGAAATATGTGCAAGTATATTTTCTAAGAGTGTACGTGATTTTCATATGGAAGTTATATATGTATATCTAATAATTACTTCAAAGCAATGTTTGAAAATAAATACGATTTTGAATATTGTATACACACTGGTAGTCAGATTTGTATACCTTATATTTATTTATAGTGTTTACTAATTCTAAAAATATTTTAAATATTGGTAAGTATAATTAAATATTGTTTCGATTTCGATGGGATTTTCGACTCCGTACTGCCTCTCGGTATGTGCGCAACACACGTACTTTGTTTCTTTATTTTACTGTGAAACAACGTCGTAAGTTATTACTAAATATTATTGTTATTATTCATTAATATTATTATAATTATTATTATTTATTACTTACTATTATGGTTTCATTATTGCAAACAAGATGGTTTTCAAAGTAATAATCATCATATCGAAACATGTCGAATGTCTTATCCTAACGATTAATTACGACACTTTTCCCAGATATTTATGTCGTTAACTTCAACGTAAATGCATTTTTAACTCGAACCAGTGAATTGTCAGATAGAACCTCGGGGCTACTGAATTCACAATCAGAGATTACGAATTCACGAAAAGAGAAAAAGATTAAATTCATACGCCTAAGCAGAATGTAATCTAATAAAAACCTACTTTATTCTTAATATCTCGGCTTGACTCCGAGAGAGCACACACGGACTTTTCTTCCCGAGTACGGCCGAGCAGTGTCGAGTCAGCAACAAGCAGCGGCTTAGCCCTTCCCCTCATCTCCCCGAAGTACACCAATCTCCATTACTTTAACTCATTACCGGCGGCGAACTCGGCGGAGAGATGCTGCTTATATACTGCTGCTTCTGCTGTGCGCTGCCACCGGGCGCGAGACTCTTACATACATGAAGATATAGGTATACCACGGAAGACGGAGAAAAGTGGCACACGGCGGTCCGAGTCGCCCGAGCTGTTACTAAAGCATGCAGCGGTATACAGCCGGAATCGTACTTCCGGCCGATACGTAATTTCTTCTTCCCCTCCGCGCGCCACTCTTCTAATCGTCTTCTTTCGTCTTCCACGAATTAAAGGAGTATATATATGTGTATATAAAGGAGATTCGCGGGTTGCGCGTGTCTGGGTTTGGTGGCGCACTTTCTTTTATCTGGGCGGCTGGTCACGAACAAGTACGGCTAAACGAAGTTAAGGTGTGTATATAAGAGTGCATGCGGAAACACGCTTCGAAGTGGAACAGTTAAGGTAGGCTCTTATGACGAAATCAACACTGAATGAAAGCTCAAAATTTGTTTGTAAAACTATCAGGAGATTATAGTCTTTTAATTACAGATTCCGATGAACTTAAACATCCGGTCGACAGTCAAATACAAAGTATAAAATCATCAATTTCATTCATAATTCGGTTGCACTGAGAAAAATGTATCGTAAATTGCGCGATCTATATCGAAACTCGCGCAACATCATATAGTGAAAATGTACGTGTCGATATCGTAAATATTCGAAAATCTTAGTTTCTTCGTTAAAAAGATATTTTTAAATAGCTTAATTCCTTCTAGGAAGCTACGTATTCTGGACATATCATACGCCCATGTTTTTTCGACATTTCAGCGAAAGGAATTCGCTTTACGATATATATATGAATCGGAAAGATTACGATATCAGAATTTTACGATATTAAATTTACGATATTGTTTTCTCAGCGTGGTTATTCATTTTTAACTAGCATCATATTATGATAAATTATATGATTTTCTTTCTTCGTAAAATATTGAAATTTTTATATGATATTCTTAAATCGACAACGATAATACGGTTTAAAATGTTTGTGGTGTCATTTCGTCGGTATCCTTTGAAGTTGAATTTGAAAAATTTGAAAAGAAATACATATCGGCTTAATGTGGCTTCATCGCTTTTTCAAAATCCACCATTAACAAAAAATAAAAATCCCACAAATGGTGTGCGTTCTATTGAAATTTCAGATAGGTAGGTTTAGCATAATAAGCTCTTATGGTGAAATTTGGATTTACTCCTGTAACGGAATTGTAACATTATATGCTTTTATAATTACGGATTTCGATTATTCAACTAAAACCCGATTTCATTTAAAACTAAAATCCCGTTCATTCAAAGCAAAAGTTTATTTTAAATAATACAGAATATAATGGTCCGCACAATCTAATTATATCTCTAAAACTTTTAAATTCTTGTTCCCAAATTGTTTCAAATGCATCAATTTACTTGTAGTAAAGACATTATTCTTTTCTCGGTGCATTCTCAACAGCACATTTTTCTACGCTCGTTTTGTGTTACATGATTCAGTCCCCATTTTTAACTAGTAAATCATTGATTCAATTAGTGGATATTTTCCGTGTGTTAAATAGTCGGTTTCGGAAAAATCTAGGACATGGTGGCGTGTATCCGAGGGTGCAAGCAGCGCTAATAAGTGATTCGATTAGCCGAGTGACACTTGAATTTATATAATATATTAGAGAATTCAATTCGGTTCTGAACTCGCGGGCCACAATATATATTTCATTAAATACAATCTGTCGCACACAGATACAAAAATGATAAATATATGCCCGTTCGACAGGTAAAATATATCGTTGATCGTATCGCAAACGCTGACGATTGCAAAAATACGCGCGAAATTCTTCCTTGCAGCAGCCCCCTCTTAGATCTTAGATATTGGAACGACCGGGACAAGACAGCTCTCAGTAATAAGAGAAAATGTTCCCTGGTAGAAAATTATGTAGTTTTATCGAGGCCCTGGATTATTCCCATGGTAATTTAGATAGTTCTACATAGTGTTCTTAAATTTGTTACTTTTTATATATATAATAAAAATGTTCTCAAAATAATAAATCCGTTTTGAGTTAACTTGAATATCGATGTATACTTAAATCTGTTATACCAATCATCATTATCGAATTGAAAAATACCTATAAGTAATTTGTAGAGAAAACACAGACTCGTAGATTTACTGCGCATATAGAGAAAACTCTATTATCTTTTTCAAACAAAGTATGCACAAAGCCTTTTTCAAATCTCTATTTCGATACTACAAATACTCTATTTCTACTTTCAATTACGCTAAAAATTCGTTGTCACCAGGCAGCAAAAATTTCACCGATCTTTAAAACTCAATTCGCTAACAGCCTCCACCCACTTGCAAGTCACATCGTTACGAAAAACGAACAACGCAAGAATCCACGAAGACCCAAGCGGCCATCTCGCCCCGGTCTCCCCTCGGAAGCACCAAGTCCAGTCCCTGCACGCTATAAAACAGAGAGTCTCCAGCGGCAGTATATATAGGAAGTCCGAGAAATCTCTCGCGCGACACGGCGACGGCCGCCGAGGCTTTTATTACGACTCGCTGCCATGTGCAACGAGATCAAGAATCATGCGAGCCGCTCGCCAAGGAAAAAGAGCCGCTCTCCGCTGCTGCTGCTGCAGACGCCGATGCGTGACGTCACCTCGCTCGAGCTCTCTCTCTCTCTCTCGTCCAGCGCTCTCACACGTATGAAATACAACCTACGTACAGCGCACACGTGTATATATATATATATAGATACATAGAGGCGCATACCTGAGTCAGCCGAAACGAGCTTCTACGAACGAGGCTGCGGTTACGTCACGAGCGAGGACCTTATCTCTCCCTCGCCCCCTCTTCTTCTATCGTACAATACTATGCGCCGGGACCGCACACGCGCGCAAACACTTATACGAATCGAACGGATATATAGACTTACGCGCTGCAGCTTTCTTGAATGAATCATGATGATTGTAACGGAGGCTATCAAGTGACGCATCTTCGCGTGGCGTTTTTCGTGCCACGCGGCGCGGTGCAATCGCGAAAATGGGGAAAAGCCCTGGGAGCGAATAAGGGGGGTGTTGAAATTCAATATATTTCCTATGCAACAAAACCAAATCTAATATACACGGAATGCGTAAGATAAATAAACTCTATTATGGCTGTATCGGGTTGCATACTGTGACCGAGGCTGCGACACTTCGCAGCGGGGCGCCTCAACGCGTCGCCTGGTCGTCTCAGATTCTTGTGGAGGGCCTGGGCACTTGGGGCCAATCATAGTCTACGTGCATGTAAAAAGGAACCATTGTTTTATGTTTACGTATGCTGTGTTTCTATGCGTTTTCTATAACTTGCTGGCTGCTCCGACCGTATTTGCTAGAGAACAGACGTGCATCTTTGCTTGTGCTACTTAGAATATAGTCTAAAGTAAATTGAAAAATTCTGAGTTTATTTCATTCTTTTACCCCATATCCAATAAGGGGAAAGGGGATACTGCGTTTCATAAGTCATCGGGCGCTTCTCTGGTTCGGTGTTATAGAGTCGCGGCTTCGCGGGTACATTTCCGGTTTGCATATACGTAGCCGGAGGTGACTGGGAGGCGGATGTACAAGCCGGCGGGGTGAAATTCTTCGAAATTCTTCGCGGAACCGACGTATATCCGACAAGTGTATCGCGATGCGGGGAATGACGCGCGGCGGAGCAACTGAGAACTTCGCTTCTCTTAGTCATGTATTCGTACTGTACAGAGAGAGAGAGAGAGGGAGACACAGAGAGTTTCCTGATAAAAATTGCCGTGAAAAGTTGTAAGCCGCATGTGTACACAGTATGCGGCCCACCTATGAGCTTCGAGATATTTACCGTAGTGTAGTGTGACGAACGAATTCTAGTCGGACCGGTTGGATATCGAAGTATAGGGGGAAATATAAAAGGGATAGTTTTTTAATTGAAAACATGCGGAGAAATAATAATATTGCGATGCTAGCGATATCGCTCAGTGAGAAGGGAAAGAAATTCGCTACGGCAACCGTGTGTTTAGTTATAGTAAAACTTCGGTAAGCCAGTGTTTGTCCGCTTTTTTCTACGTATGCATATATATTTAGCGTAATTCTGCAGAGATTTGAAAAGAAAACGCAAGTGGGCCGTATTGGGTGCACGTAATACCAAATATGACCCACTTTTATTTTCTGTTATTGAATTTAACTAATTGAAAGCAAATTTAGTGACGAAAGGGGTTAATGAAAATAATTAAATAATATAATATATATTTCTTCTTAAGGCAGTAAGCCGGATGATAAAATAAACGTATAATTTATACAACCAAAAACCTGACTAACTGTAAAATAATAATATAAAGAATGTCAACTTTAGCCGACCTCTTTATTTAAGGTGATGCTAAAACCACCTGTCACCAACAACTACGCGGACCAACATTTTTCTTTTTTATTTAATTTTCTATTCTTAATCAAAAACAATCATGCTCCAGAGATATTTTCTTGAAATTGAAATGTAAAATTAAATAAAATAAGTGGTTCCTCGTATATTTGTCGGCAACTAGGAGGGTTTAACGTCACCTTGTTAATGTCACAGAATAGATATTTTCTTGCTGAAAATTATAGTGACCAGTTCGCATGAGCATTTAGAAGACAAAATCCACAGCAGCTTTGTCCCTTTTTACTTTCGCGGAAGCATTGACCTCAATTTAGAATTTAAATGTAAGTCTGTCCTCGTAAGAATAAAATAAATATGTATTTTCAATCAAATAGAAATCGATTTAACTTAGTAAATATTATATTAGCATAGTTATACTAAATTCCATTGAAATCTGATTTTCTCAATTCTATACCACATATCAAATTTATAACATTTTTAATTGATTGTAAAATTTTTTATGCTTTTAATTGACATACTCAGACATTTATTTTATTTCAAAACAGAGAAATTTTAAAAAGATTATTTATTATTTAGGTAAGTCAATAAGTCAACCATTCTTAGCCATGGGCAAAGTTGCCGATATAATTCGTCTTAACATAAAAAATATACAATGAAACGTTTCAAAATCATCATTAAATGAAGAAGAATGCTTAAATTAACCTATATACCTTGTGTTGATAAGTAATTCAGAATTAGAAACGTTTATTTCCATTTGATTGCGGTCTATTTTTTGATCAACAATGCATATCAAATCTTTAAAAAGACGCATTAATACTTCCTTCGTAGACAAAAGTTGGAAATTACGTTAGAATTCAATAAATATCGATCTACTGCTCTGCTCTGTAAAATCCACATTTAAACCTCCAAAAACAAAATGTAACATCCTCCATCATTTATTACTCAAATCTCATTCCCCGCCACCGACTGCCTCATCCCACCGTTTATTGTTCCAATCGATCCAACGACCAAAACCCAACATCTCCTCTATCTTTCAAAATCAGTCAAAAAAAATCCTTCCACGGCAAAACTCGTAACGAAACGCGCGCTCGCCAAACTCGAGCACCCGAAACATCTCTCTCCCACGCAAGCAGACGTGCGGCGGACGATATAATTCAGCAGGCGCGCGAGGGACACGTTCAACCCGTCGTCAACTGCCGCGCGCCGCGCTAAAATTCCGGAATTCCGGAAGAGACATTACACATTAGCTCCGGCTCGCAGACTCCATACGCCCTTAACCGCCACTTTATACTCCACTCCTGCCGACGACGACGATGTGTGTGTATAACGAGGAGAAAAATGTATTCAATTTTCGCGCGCGCGCCTGCAAGCGGCGAATCTTTCGTTGGGCGTGCTGGTCACGTTCGCCGTCTAAACACGAGCTACGTGCCGTCGTGTACGAGTCCGAAGCTTAAGCTTAATATTGTGTTAGCCGGTGAGGTCCGTGCCAAAAGTTGGCTTTTGAGGTTGAAACCGCGACAAATGCGAGGCAACTGATTTTCATCATATGAGATCTCGCGATCTGTTGAGAAGTGGCATTTGAATGTTAGAAAAATCGGAGATCGAAGCGAATCGATCGAATGTTTTAGTGCGTTTTCGACGATTTCAATATGAACAAATGATAGCCCATCAATTTGGCCTGGATTTCTGATTCTCGAAGCTTATTATATTCAGATTACGTTTCTGATGCATAGATCGCTAATACATTACATCGCAGTTTCTCTGCCTCGTAACTTTAAGCTTGGACTGTACAGTAAATACAACGTTAAGCTCGGTCCAACCGACTACTGCATACGCGTACCTGCGAGCTTGACGCTGACTCGCGCGCACGTATGTATCCGCATAAACGTGCTTTACCCTACTACCAAGAGGAGAAGGAGGAGAAAAGTGCGCGGAAATCCTCGGTTACGGGGTGCATGTAGACTTGTAAATTGCGTCGAGACACAAATCTGTCGTGAAGCCTGCATGCAATTTCTTCATGAGCTCTTTATCGTACTTGGAGATGCAGTGTTAGAGACAGGTAGAGCCCTATATATTTTTCTGTATACTGCTTCCCTGAGATCGGAATATTTCGTTCTTGGATGCTTTCCCGAAGTCAAGAGAAATAAAAGCTTCAGCGGTTTTCTAAACCTGTTCTAAAATGTCATTCATTTTTATTTCTATATTTTTGGTTCTTATCACTGATTTCTGTGCGTTATCGGAGATCATGCCTCGTTTAACGGGTACCATGCACCAGGTCAATCGACAATCTATATCCATAAAAAGTAATACATTTTTCGATATTTTTGTTTCGGATATGTACCGTCAATTCGTGATTCTTATATAAGAGAGCGCTGTACATACGACCTTATTATTTCGAAATCAAAAGACCTAATAATTTAAAAGACAATTAATTTAATATTTTCTATTTAATAAAAGAATCCTTACTTTTTACCAGTAATAGTCTCTTTATCTCAAGGTGGCCCTGCGCCAATTTTTAAAAAATCTTTCCGCTTCGACCAACTTTCGTAACTTTTTTTCACGATTGGAGAAGGTTACATACCAATTTTGAACACATTTGATTTACCTTTGCTCTAGTTATATAGAATAAAAGTCATATTTTTGTGACAATAAGGGTTTCTACAAAGATTCCTTCCGCGCTTAACCAATTTACCTATTATAAAAATCAAAGATACTTTTTAGCTATTAATGCTAAATCTGATCTGCACATGTAAGAATTACATATTTTAACACTAACTATCGATAAACGCCTTTCAAGCGCTGAGTTGATTCAGCGAAAATGCTTGTGTGTATCGCAAAACTTCGGCAACCCCCACGGTACATCCCTTTACCATATAGTTTACCCACATTACATTTAGCGGATTTCCCTAACGGAGCAGCCGCCGACAACTTTATCTGTTAAACCTACCTACATGTTGTACGCAATGAATTAAACTAGCGGCAAAACTTTCGGTGCTTCGGATAGATAACGCTTTACTCTCGAGAAGCATCGCGCGTAGCAGCATATTGTTACATAGTACGTAGGTATACGACTAGGCGGAACAAATGGCTGATCTATACATATAATACATTATTTTTGTGAATACACTGAGAAAACTATCTCGTAACTCACGCGATATATATCGTAACTCACGTAACATCATATCGTAAAAATTTACATATCGATATCGTAATTATTCAGCGTCAGATGCGATATGATATCGTAAAATTAGCAATTTGAAATCTTAATTTCTACATTAAAAATATAATTTTAAATAGTTTAATTACTTTCAATAGGCAAAATATTATGTGCAGATCTCATGCTCATGATTCTACGACATTGGATTGAAAGGAATTTGATCTATGATATATGAATCGAAAAATTTACGATATCATAATTGTATGATATGAAATTTACGATACAGTTTTCTCAGTGTATAAGGAAGGGCAAGCTACGACTGTTGGTGAATTAAAAATTTCAGTCAGGCACATTACGAGCGTCATGAAAGAAGAAAATGAACGAAGCGCGTAATGAAAATGCAGCATGGTGATTGAACGATCAATATTTATTGACTGATATGATTTATTAATCCGACTTGACGATTGATCGTGCGCGCGCTCGGCTCTTCATCAGTAAACAAATTAATAAGTTATTGCCTCGATGTTACTGCGTAACAAATAGCTTTGTTGTTAATTGTTATAATTGCCGAAGAGTCGTGTGACTCGTTTGTATTTTTAAACAACCCAATTATTGGATTGGCTGCAATTGCAGTCACCAAATGCATCAACAATTTAAATGGTGTTTAAATTTTGATGTAGCTCGTTAATAAACGAGATATATTTCCCAATCTGTTTTAAAGAGACCTGTGTAATTTCTTCATCATTCCGAATATTTTCTTTTTATCAGTGATTTAACAATTTATTATTACAAAAAATATACTATTTTAAGTGGCGCCATCGCGTTCATTCAGCAAAACCACTTTAGAGCCGTGGTAAAATCATCAAAGTCCATATGTACCCCCAGGAAAACGCGACGCGTCACAATGCCCCGCATATGTACACGTATAATACGTAAACACAGAGAGAGAGAGAGAGAGAGAGAGAGCAAACAGCCTGGCATAAACGCGCGAAAGACGGCGGACCGCGGAGAGCATGAGGAAACAATGGCCGAAGAAAGACGCGGACTCGGGACTGTGCAAAGCCGGCACAGCCGCCGCTGCCGCTGCTGCTCCTGTCCAGTCCACTCTTATAAATACAGATATACAGCATACACGCAAGCAGAGCACACGTCATAAAGAAAAGAGCGAGAGAGAGAAGCCTTGAATAACGGAAAAAGAGAAAGGGCCGTGGCTTATACGCGCAGCTAGAGCGCGTCTATAAAAGTGCCAGCATCGTCGTACGTCGACGAAATGCGCGAGCACGTCTATGACATGTATTTTTATAAGTGTCTAGGAGAAGCCCGGGGGCAAAACTCACCGGTATCGGCATTATTTTGGATTGTATGAATGGCTGCGATGTGCGAAACCGATTGCAATCTCTTTAATGCGCACTAGAAAGGTGACAAATATACGAGCGCTAATATAGTTTTATACGTCGGTCAGGGTAGAAATGACGTCGTGAAAACAGTCACTATTCTAAGTTTTGACTTAGATATTCACCGAGTGACAGCAACGGGTTCGAGATGATCGAAGAACACGACGACGTGTAGTTGCTGCTCGGGAGCTTTCAAAATCGACCACAAAGGATGTTCAATAACTACATTTCTTTTTCTTTTGAAGAAATTTAAGTTAGAATGAGAGCACTGAAATTCATAAAAGATTTTTGCCAACATTTATCAAGTTAGTTTTGTTAAATTTAAAATGTTTAGACTGCGTTCAAACAGCAGAAACTGGAGTACCCTTGCTTTGCCCCACAGCTTTTACAAATGCCAAGAAGGAACGTTTTTAAAAATTGTTCGTAGGAATCATTTATAAGCATTTTGATATTTTTGAAGTTTTTTTTTAAATAAGATGATAAATAAATAAAGAATAATAATTTATAATAAAAACTTTTGTTTAAATGTAAGTGTAAAACAAAGCTCATTGTTAGATCCCCTGTATTGCCCGTCTCCCCTATACCTTATACGCTCACGTGTGCTCGCATTTGTACCAGGCCTAGTCGGCCTTTTATAACTGCTGCTCGACGGCCGGCGAGTAGCAGAACCTAAAGAGATTGAATCGCGCCGCAGTCACGGCATTGCAGAAAGAGAGAGGGAAGGGGAGCAGGGAGAAAACGAGAGAGACTATATATAATGTAGCCTTCTGCTATACGCTCCGCTCTGTTCTATAGAGAGTGAACCTACATGCGCTAGCGCAGCTCTACTCTATCTATACGGGATGTATCTTAGCTAACGCATTTAGTACGTACTACGGTATAGAATTAGCTTCAAAGATTAATCGAAATTCTTAATAGCAAAACGTTAGGAAATTGATAATCGAGCAGTAATAAACCATTAAAGGGACATGAATGATATCACTCACATGACTTAGCCTCGATCTTAGAGGTTATGAACTATTGATGTGGAACAGAAATAAGTGCCATGAGGTGAAATGAGATTGCAGAGCTCTATGTTCCGTTTCTTTTTTTGCTCTACAGGATACGATGATTCGAGAAATTGGCAGTTTTGACTCATTTATTTGTACGCCCACGAAATGTGTCATAGTTCCCCAAAACGGACTTTGAAGATACTTTGAGAATGTATTTCTAATACTAAAATAACATATTTGAAATCAATGTGGAGAAAAGAAAAAAAAATTTTTTGATTGTCATCCGTGTATATATGGTAAAGAGTTTAAACCAACGTGTATTTATTTTTGTATTTTAACCTCTCTGCGCACAACCCCGAGTTAACTCGTCCAAAGGAGGTCGTTACCGTATGCACAATGTCGAGTAACTCGACATAACATTCTTTTATATAATTTTTTTTATAAATTTTTTTTTGAATTTTATTCCAATTGTCAGGTGGAAAATGGTGAAAATTCAACTGTAATTAATAAATTTGGTGAATTTGCAGATAGTCTGAGTCAGGGATTATGCATACGTAGGGGATTAAAAAGAAAATTACCTTTACAAAAGTTTTAGCTTATAAAAATCCGTTGCTTGACGTCACATCGTTAAAAGATCAAAAAGTGCCGGTTGAAGCGACCTCACATCGGTTACATCTTCTTCAAATTTGAAGATAGCGTAAAAATTCGTAAAATTCGATATAGGTTTTCTTTTCTATAGCTTACATATAGAAAATAAGGGCCTATTAGATCGAATTATAGGTGATGGGATTTATTTTTACGTACGCAAGTATTTCCCAAAAAAACTTGACACTCTTCTTTTCAGAGTCATACATTTTGACATTGGAGTCAATGACCAATATAGACCTGCTTTCATAGATCAAATATGGAACAATACCGATGTTTATTTAACAGTATATTTTTGTAGATCATGGTATAGTTTCTTTGTAAACTTTTGGAATTTTAACCATATATTTAAATTGAAGATGTAGCTTTAAAAGCGTCGTAAACATCTTTGGATGTTTTAGCGATGTGACGTCACTCAAAGGACCTTTAATAAGTTATAACTTTTGCAAATTGAGTTTTCTTTAATTCAAAAAGTAATACACGTCGGCTAAGGTTCTTTATCATTTGAACAAGTGCCTGTCAAAAGAAAATTGTATTCTTTCCTATTAAAACCTTTGAGAGTTATTTTATTATTTCGATTATAATAGTCGATTCCTGGTCCACTGAGAAAAGAATATAATTCTATTTAAACTTTTAACGTTCACATGTTAAGAGTAAATATTAGAAATTCTATCGTTAAATATCGATATTGTAATAGTTACAGTATACACATTAGTATGTTCAGTATATACGTTAGTACGAGGTCTAAAATTTTCCTAGGCACCCTAAACATGGGGTACCGTCCGGATGATACTACATATTTAGGGGACCCAGGCATATTTAAAACCTATTTTACGTATTTTGATACCAGATATATTTTTTATTTTTGGCAGTCAACTTTTATACCACCCAAATGCGTAAAATAGGTCCTAAATATGTCCGCCCCCCTCCTAAACATGTGGTATTATCCGGATGATACCCCTTGTTTAGGGGGCCCGGGAGAATTTTAGACCGTTTTAGACATTTTAAAATAAGTAAAGTATCGGACGGATACTATTTACGGATACTCAGTATCCACCGAAAGTAACCGTCGGATACTTTTTTAAATCGCGTATATCGACTTAATACATGGTGTACAATGCTTATAAATTGATATTTCATTATTTCTTCTCGATATTTAAAAATAAAAACACAAATTATCCGAAAATATTTTGCGTTTGAATAGTTGCCGTACTCGGGTGGTACCCGAAGTTTTATCTAAGCCCCTACTCAGCAGTTTCACCTATACATACGAGCTTTTCAACACTGTGTTTACGAGTATAAAGCTAATCTTATCAGCTGTATCTAAGGTTCTTGGATCTACTAGGTCAAACTACAGGACTGGGTTTCATTTTGAGGTACCAACATTTATTTTCAAAGTTTCAGCGCAAATTCCATTACCAAAGGTCTGGCGTCCACCTTGTCAGCGTCCAATCATCAATTTGCGAGCGCTTTGCCATTCAAAATTTCCCATGCATCCCAGGACCTAATTCCATACCTGTGTACCAAATGCTTTAGCGTAATACACACCCTGTATACGGGGCATGCACGTTTACCGAGCTGCTGGCATATACTAATGGCTGGTTGACGGCCGACAAGAGATGCGGGTCGCCCTTCGGCCGCTGTAACTGCGGCACGTCTGGCAACGTCGCGACCGCTTTTGCCGTGCAACATCTCGCGAGGCTCCTTCTCGAGCAGCCAGAGAGAGAGAGAGAGAGAGAGGGAGAGAGAGTATCAGCCTCCGAGGCAAGTCTATCTCGCTCGACTTGTATGTGTGTGTGTATATATAGATATATACGCACGCACTGCGCGCACAGTCCACTTAAGTCATTCCGCAGGCCAGCGGAAATAAGCCGCGGCGTGCTCCGAATAGCATTGCAGCCGTACGGCTGATCGGTTCTATAGTGCGGTTATATATATGTATATATATATATATATATATATATATATATATGTGTGTGTGTGTGTGTGTGTGTGTGTGTGTGTGTGTGTGTGTGTGTGTGTGTGTGTGTGTGTGTGTGTGTTTGTGTGTGTGTGTTTGTGTGTGTGTGCGTGTGCGTGTGTATGTGTGTTTGTGTTTGTGTGTGTGTGTATGTGTGTGTGTATGTGTGTGTGTGTGTGTGTGTCACATCGCGCAGCATCGATGATGCGAGTCGTGCTAAGTGAGGTAAAATTTGCCTGTGAATGTGAATAAAAAGGAAGTTTGATAGAGACGAGGGTCGCTGTATCTTCGGGAAACGGATTTTGGTGAGGCTTTGGGAGATGAGTTCTGGTGGTGAAAAGTGCAGCGTGAAGTTTGTTTCGATGAGGCCTTGTTTCATTGTTTCCGAGATAAGATGTATTTTATTTTGAATATGTGAGATGAATGCTTCAATTTCTATTCGCATGCTGATTTATACTCAATTCGAATATTGTCAATTATTATAGATTTATTAAAGAAGTTATTTGCCTGTTCACAAAAATTACAACATCAAATAAATTAGCATAAAAAATATTCTGAAATATAATGCTTTTTCTCAAAAGGAATTGGCTGATGCCAATATCTTTTTCTTCTTATCTTGAAACAAATCCTAGAATTTTCACTTAATACAATGAAAGCCTCAAAATCTTTTGTAATTCTCATCGAACCTTCCGAAAGTTCACGATCGATTTAATGGTTTTCCTTCGTAATTTCCAGCTTATTAAAACTTGTAGGAGTTTTCTAAAATCTACAACTTTCTAAAACCATTTTGCAGTAACTTTGATATAATATTACCGTCGAGCGAATTTAATTATCTATTTATCGTTGATTAAGAACTTGAGACCGGGTCTCTTACATTTCCGAAAGCTTAAGTTCTGCGTTATCTTTAGACGAATGAGCGCCGCGAGAGGAGAAAAATTTTTCCTGTTTGCACTACGCGCCGCACGGTCGGAATACGTGGACATATCAGAAGCATTGCATACCGCTCAAGAACTAGAAAAATCTACAGCGAATGCGAGCTAACGGCGTTGCAGCAGAAGCAGCAACAGCAGCAGTATTCTAAGCGTCTGGATATCGACTCACGCTCGATTACTCGACTAAAAGGGATACAATCAGAAGATTAAAGCGCGCACACTCGTACTTTTGATTCCGCAAAGCGAGATTTTTTATTAAGAGATTCTTATGAAAATATTGCGCGTGTGTGTTAGCAAATCTTTACAAAATAATACACATTACTGATATAACACTTTAAAAACTTGTCCATTATTTTTAAAAATTCCAAGAAAATTGTAATTCTGAATAATTTAATGTATTTGAACAAGTGTTCACCTTTTATTTTTTCATTCATATGCATTATATATTGATGACAAAATGAAAAACAAGTATTTTCTTAAATATAAATTTAGGTACCGTCATTTAGAACTGTAAAACTTACACGCATTCATTTGATTAATATTTATATCGTATTAGGTATAAATAACTATTAGACACGAGAATTTATACAAAAAATAAGTGTGAATAGAGATAAATTGTATACTTAATAATACAAATAGTTTTCGAATTGTTACAGAAAGTATAGTAATTTAGAGTCACAAATTATTACACTTTCTAGCAATTTTACTATATATACGTATATGCACTGAATTTTACTGTACATAAGAGGCCTTTTCTATAGAAAATCGATAAAGTCGGTTTACATAATGTCAAGAAAACAGCGTTAATCGTTGATTAAAATTTATTGATGTACGTATAAAAACTTGTAAAACATTGAATTAAAAAAAATAAACGTTTATTCACAAAATAAACTTGAATTGTATTTCTAGGAAACACCTCATATAGTAAATTTTGTACATATGTAATCCTGTCGACTCTTTGGTACCTAGTCATCATAATTATTTTGGTTTGGCAATCTGTGACTAAATTATTATAATTAACTCTGCTAAAAATGTTTAAAATATTTATAAAATCTACTGTATCATTCAGTGTGCGCCTATAACCAGATGATCGAGTACCACATGTCATTCAAATTTTACTCAAACGGTGCAACCTGCACGAAACTTATCTCGGTGCTTTTCTACGAAAAATAAAATCTCGAAAATGCAATCACAGTGTAGACTCTACCACTTATAGAAATTTCACTTCATATTATCACGACAAAGCAATGTCAATATCAGCGCAATTATCCGACTGGTTCCTTTTATGAACCCCTCTCTCTCTCTCTCAGTCTTTCTCTCCCTATGCATGATAACGATGAGAAATCCAGGGTCTCAATTCCACTCTCTCTACGCGTATTAAGTCTCTCGTCTTACGCGCTGTTTACGACAATAACGACGCTCCGCGCGTAATCCTATTTTATTATTTTTAACGAGTTAAATGGCTTATACAGCAGTATGAGAACTGAGAAGCAGCTCGCCAGATGAAGAGCGAGCTCGCGTACCGAGAGCTTTGAGTTACAGCTTACAGCACTGCGCGGCGCTGCTGTATGTGTGTATATATATATGTATATATTATACCTATATACATAAGGTAGAGTCGTAAAGTCGCGGCTGGCGTGTCAGGCGAGAGCCGCACACCGACGACGTGGACGGCGGCGCGGCGGAGCCGCGGGATGAATCAGCCGGTTAGGAATTCTTTTTCTTGCGCCTGGGCGCGTTGTCAACCTCTGACTCGATCGTTTACCTTGCACGAGCGCGCGCGCATATATATATATATATATATTTGTTCAATATATATTATATACACACATATATTCACCTATACGCATTTTCTGTCTTTAAATATATATATATATATATAGAGAGAGAGAGAGAGAGAGAGAGAGAGAGAGAGAGAGAGAGAGAGAGAGAGAGAGAGAGAAAGAGAGAGAAAAAGAGAAAGAGAGAGAGAGATAAAGAGAGAAAGAGAGAGAGAGAATGTGTATAGGTGAATATATGTGTGTGTATATAATATATATTGACAGAAACGGGAGAGATACGGAGATGAAAGTTTATTTTCTGGATCTTTTAGCTGTAGTTCTCGCGAATTTCTTATCTTTTAAGTCAGCAGACACACGAAAGGTACATAAAGTTAAGTTCGAGAGACGAGGCATCGTTCAGAGATAGAGAAAAACTTTGTATATTAAAACACGAGAAAAAGTCAGTTTTTTGTTTTAATTTAACCCTTAGCTACCGTTGTGGTGGCTGACAGACGCCACTTGATATAATAACAATTATAATTTTATAAATATTATGTTTTAGAGCTTCTTCTTTTAATGTAAATTCGAAAAATGTCCTAATGTTCATTATGTAGAATTTTAGTACAGTAATGTTAATTAGATTAATAAATATAAAGGATTTTGTAAACAAAAACTAGAAAATCTGATTATGAAAACTTTCAAAAACTGACTTTTTTACTTCAAAACGTTGTTTTTCTTGAATATTTATGTATTTTATGAAGATCAAATACATTATTATTGATTATATTTAACTTGTTGATTATTATAATGAATGTATTGTTTACGTACTCACTGACACAACCGACGATGATTATACATAACCGCATCAAACGATTACGTTTTTTCAATATTAATGTCCAATTTTCGGTCAACTAATCATTTGAATTTGTTCATTTATGTAAATTTTTAATTATAAAATTTTTTTATATAAAATTTTCACATACAATATAATAGTTCATAAAAAATCATTTGGTGTCTATCAGCCACCCGACGGTAGTTACGTGATAAAAATTTTACGACGGTAGCTAAGGGTTAATAATATTTTCGAGGTAAAATTCTTTATAAAATAAAGTCTTTAATTGCTTCAAAGTGTAATTGCGGTGCGTCATTTGTAAAAAAAATATGTACAAACTTAATATGTATATAAGCTTAATATCTTATTTGCTCATATGGGTCATTTAAGATTAAAATAATTTCCTCGTAATTTTTTAACCGAATTACAAAATTGCAAGTCTTGAATGTACAAATAAATGCAATATAATATTTGAACTGAAATACATAATTTGCTATCATGTTGTATAATCCCTTGAAAAGAACGATAAGAACGATCATTCAACATTTAACTGTCCACTATTAAAATTTACTGCAATTAAACAGTTCCGTATGCGATTGTCAACAAATAAATATGAATAAAATGCCATGGTTAACAAGGTACTGCATTTATGAGTGCTATATACAATTATTTTTGATGGAGAAATACGCATTTAAGGATTATGTTGCCTATTTAATTTAAATTTTCGATAATCCTTGATATTGTTATATGGATATAATGCTGATCATTCGATTTTGGGGTAGCTCGATATGGAATTCAGAGTATTGCCTTAGAGGTTTTATTCGTTTTGGGTGTGTCACTTGCTTGCGCCCCTCTGTTGATGAACAAAATTTGAACTTTGGAGGACATAGTATATATTGATGTTCGTGAGAAAAACAAGTTTATTGCCTATCATAAATGAACACAGAAAAATGTCATAATATTTTTTATACGGGTAGAATAAAAATATAGAAATTGATACAAATAAGTTTTAATATTGAAGAGTAATATAAATTTTATATTAATTGAAATTGAATTTTGTAGTTGACTCAACAACGTGTTATGATGACCATTCAATAAATTATATTGCAGTGACAAACTGTGTATAAACAATTTTTAACATTATTGTACAAAGATAAGTCATTTAGTTAATTCCGTTGCGTCATTTTTACAAACAATTCAAAATACAAAATATTTTGATATTATATTCTATTCGCACTGTAGTGTTGATATCATTAAATCTAGGCACCATAACGTCGATTTTTACGCACTGTCCTTGAAAAAAGTTATGGCAAATTTATCGTCTTATGAATTAAAATGATCACATTAACTAGTAGTTCAAATTTAACACAAAACAAATATGACAGAAACGCTGGTACAAAATCACCTATTAAATTTTCATTTAATTTTGCACTTTAAACAATGCACATACTTTCCCAAAGAATTGAAACGTTCATTTGTCCATACTCCCCCCCTTTCGAAACATCCCGAAATCGGCACGAAAACCGGATTCCTTGCGGCCGCAGTCCTTACAATAGTCCACCGGAGTCCAGGTGCGCTCCAGACCTATTATGCACGTAATAAAAGCGCGGGGCGAACGTCGAATCGAGGCACGGCCCTGCGCGGCATAGACGCGATCGAGAGCCCCGGTCGTGCCACAACACGTGCGCGCGCGCTCCCCCTCCGTGTGCAGTGTACGTGTGTACGGCGAATGCTGCACCTACAATAAACGGCCGCCGACCTCTCTCTCCCCCCCTCTAATCCCCGCTCTTGCGCGCCTCTTTCGTTGTTCTTTCTTCACTCGCGGAGCCCCCTCCCGCGGCAACGCCACGGCGTATAGCGCGCGAGCTTCGCCTTCGTTCTCTTATATATACTTATAGGCACGTATACTTTAACTCCCTTTGCTCGTCTCTTCGTTTTCTCGCGTTCTTTTTTTTCCTTCCTTTTTGCTTCGCCTCCTCGGTTTTTACGTTTCCTTCTGCCGTGGAACTGTGTTTATTTCGCCGCGTCCTCCTCGAGAATCACTGCCGCGCGGGCGATTTCCTCCCGATAAACTGTATAGGCTGAGGTACTTGGCCCGACTCTCGATCGTATAAGGGTCTTTGGTGAAGAAAATATGTGTTATGATGTGTATAAAGAAGTAGGATTTGACATTTTTCGATGATTGGGTTTGTTGGACATTAATTTGGATGGGTGGTGCTAGGCTTGGAACATTTGAATTTAACGTGTATGCTGAGAAATTACGCTTGAAGGTAAAAATGTGGATCGGCGAATTAAGGTTGGAAAGTGCAGAGTTGTCGATCAGTAACTAAGTATCCGGATTTAAAGTATCGTTGTCGTAGCAATTAAGCAAAGCAGTCGCGACAATTTCTACTTTCCTAGGTAAACGTACATAGCGGATGGATTTTAAAACTAGTTGTATTTAACAACTGTACAAGAACAAGTGGTTGGAATGGTTTTATATGTAAAGTTAAGATATAAAAAGGTGAAAAGGTTGGTGACATCAATGATTTCTGATTGAACTGACTAGTATTTTTAAATTAAATACATTAATATTTATAGACTCTGAAACTGAAAACGTACGAAATTATTTTATATAATTAGTTTTAAAGTTCATCCATTTTTAATATGCTTCTTAATAATGAAGAAGAAATTGTCCCTACTGCTTTGCACCATCCATGACACTTTAACTCCAAATAGTTTTCCCAGTTGTCGAGCAAGAAAAATAAGCTTAGATTCGATTTTAGGTTGATGAAATCCAAATACTTACAATAATTACGTATTGATGGCAATAGTACAAATACAAGTGTAACTACACTAATTTAGCAGATTATCATACATTCGATAGTACATATTATTAATAGACAAATAGCAATAATTGTTAATAATATGATATTTACAATACAATAATACTATATAATAGTCCATTCATTATAATACGAAATAGAAGAGAATTAATATCAAATGCGAATTTTGGAAGCTTAAGGAAAATAAGGATTGTAGCGATCTCGGGCAAGCACAATATTGTTTGAGCTGCAATTTTATGTATTTAGACAACAAAACATATAATAAGCCTACAGATTTAACTATATTAATCTAAAAAAGATTAAGTTACAAAAAAATATATGTGCAATAAGTAATCATTTTTTTTAATATGGACTTACAAAATTCTATACATTTTTGCACTTTAAGAAAAGTGTGACCTATAATAATAGTTTTTAAACAATGTATAGTTTAAAACTGAAAAATAAAATTTAAAGTGCCCTTGTGGGTCAACGAAAGTTATAATATATGTACTTTTTAAAGGACTTGGAGGTTGAAAGAGTTAATAGAGATTATTCATATTTTTAAAAAATTGTACATAAAGACAATGTTAAAAAATAATTTTTAAGTATTTTTTCATTGCCATATCATAAATTAAAATATTTAGAAAATGCGTGTTTGAAAACATGGTATTAGTTTATAAATTCGCTGACGCGAATGCTTATGTTTACGTTATTGCAGTTCGCAGCGTCGTCTACAGTCTAAAGTTTCGACGCGGAAAATCGGCTGATATTTCAGCATTGGGATCGTACTGCTTACTCTAGTCTTCATGAGCCGAGGTTACGCACGGTGATATATCGTAAAGATAGGGGCTAGGACAGGTCAAACCTGAACACCTGGGGACCTTCCCTTGTTAGTAGAGCTCCTGACTATTTTCATGTTATAGCAAGAACCATATTTTAGTATGAAAAGAAACAATAAAAATAGTTACAATAACTAAAGGCTTGCTTACAAAGCAAGAATAGTCAGTTTTACTATATTACTTCTCAATGTATATTTGTCTTTAAAGTTTTAAAAATATGAGTCAGTGTCCAACTTAGCTCCGGTGTCCCCTACTTTATAGATTCTGCTTTTCGGATTGGAGTGTATAATTCAGATAAACATTACGTATTAGATAATTAAAGAGCCGAATGATCTACTCGAATAATTAACTGTTGGAACTGTAGTTATTCCGATAATCCCGGTTTGTTGTTTTTTGTTGACATTATTGCGATGATTATTGGCTCAAATGAATAAATCTCTTTAACATGACGCTTCGTCGAGTTCAAAGTTTAATGTCCGACTTTAAGCTAAAATTACAAGACAAAAGCATCACGTTGTGTCAAGTCTGCAGTAATTTACACTTTGTCTCTATCTTTACAAATATTTCAATTTTAAACAAGATTACAATATTTAAAAAAATTGAACTGTTTAATCCAAAAGTATGGTTTGTATCATTCCAACCAATATTGATAAGAAGTGTACTATTCTAAATCCGTCATACAAATCAATGCCAGAATTATTTAGCTGGACTACTTTTGTTGGGATACAGAGGGTGTTCCAAACGAAAATCGATTCAAGTACTTATAACAACACAGTCGTTGCATTCGCGTACTCACAATGCGTATCCAGCCGGTACAGCAACATTTTTCATCGTTGAATGTTTTTACTCGCCTTTTAAACAACCTTATATAAAACAACGTATAAGAGGTACTTGGGTGTCCCCTTCGCATTTATTTAACCCCGCTAGAGACCCTTTACCTCGTGCCGTCCCAGTTCCCTTCTCCAATACAATTACACGTTAGTCCTAAAGACCGAGCCGTTGTTCCTCTTTCGACAATTTATTTTTAAAAAATTTGCTTTTAAGTGAATAAAGACGTCAAATGAGCCGGTCGTTTCGCTCTCCGGCTTCGAGAGTACCGCGCGTGCATACGAGCTACCACTTTTTTTTTTCTTCCCTCCTCACTTATACCCCACCCATTTGCCGGCTGAACGAAAAAACGAAACGCGCCCTCAAAATTATCGCGGGGGGTAGGGGGCGCTAAAAAAAGAACGCACCAACCGTTTGCCACCGCCTCTCGCGTTATCTTTCGTTGCAAGTGCACGTGGCAGCAGCAATGGCAATAATAACAAATAGCTGTCCGACTGGCACTTCCGAAATATTGATTGCCACTTTTCTGCACACAATAATGCAATTCCTTTTCGTGCAGACGTTGGCTCCGCTGCAATAGGGTCTATGTATAGAGCACACGATGCGGGCTGGCGAAAAAGTGGCGTGTGGTACAGATATATCCAAGCACGGATCTACACACTGGGGCAATACGCGAACTCTGAAATAAAGCTCGAACTCGCGATACTCAGGTGTGGGCGCGCGCGCGGACTAGGGGTAAAAGTAGGTATTACTACAGGAGTTTTTCTTAACAAGAATATAAAATGAACGGAAACAGAACGTGTAGAAGTAATGCGAGAATGTAGTATATGTTGAGGAATGAAAAGTATTTACAATTACATTGTGATTTTTGTGTTTATCAGTTTATACATAAACCTCTTTTTTGAAAGCATGTAATGTAACCTATAATTCCGCAGTAATTGGTAGACCAATCTTTGCAATACACGAAATGTGCCATTTCTAAAATTTAATTATTTTCTTATACATTTTGCATATTGCTTGAATAGATATCAATTGTCTACCGTGTAAAAAAATTAGTCTGGCAATAGTCTGGCTCAATAAGTCTGGCGAAAGTCTTGCAGAAATCCGGCAGAAGTATGGCTTTAGCAACTATGCCATACTTTACATAAAATATGCAAAATAAAGCATCCCGTGATGTATTATTGCCAGTAACCTAAATTTTTGTCTCTTTTTTACAAATATTCATATTTTAAACAAGATTACAATATGTAAAAAAACTTTTCTTCTATTTTATCGAAAAGTACGTATTTTCACTATTCTAGTCGGCACTAATAATTAATGTACTACTCTAATTATTTACTTGTGAAAAATGAGTTTTCTTGACATAATTCCAAAAAAAGTCTGGCATAGTGGTCTAAGCCAGACTTCTACCAGACTTTTTCAAGACTTTCGCCAGACTTGTTAAGCCAGATTAATCCCACACAAGTGCCAGACTATTTTTTTTACACGGGTAAAAACAAACAAAACATATTGTACTTTTGAGTAAAATAGAAATGTACAGGTACACGTACCAATGATCGGACGCTTAAGCCCAATAATCGGACAGTTGTTCATAGCTCTGCATATTTTAAAATAAAAAAATATTCGTAACGTTAACTATAAAAATCATTTAATCGCTCATTAGTCTATAGATCTGGGTTGATTACGAATCATTTCATGTATCTAATAAACATTTATTTTCAATACTGTCCGATCATTGGTACGTTTACCTTAGTATACTGGTTACACCAACGATAAGAAGTACTGAAACGACGTGAGGTGGTACCGCAGCAATTGGCACACTTACCCTATCGCCTCGCGCTCTTTTCCCAGCTCGCGGGTCGACCATGCAGCAGCAATACAGCAAGAGTTTCGTTTTCTTTTTTTCCATTTGCATAATCCTCATATAGCAAAGTCCCCGCTGTACACATACACACACGCTCGCTGCACTTAGACGCACAAACACACGCGCGCGCACTACTAGTTCATACGTATATATACACATCATAGGTATGCGCGAGCGGCCTGGTTTCCTGCCATTTGCAGCCCCCCGTGACTCGGTCTCGTGTCTTGGCTTGATTCCGCGCGCCCGCGGAGGAATATAGACATGCCACGCAGCAGCGCGACAAAGAAAGATAGGTATAGGTTAGTCGCGAAGTCTTTATAAACTGGTTGTGTGTAGTGCGGCGGCGGTGGAAGCGAAAGAAAAACTGCGTCCAGAGAGAGAGCGGAGCCAATAAAATCAACGTCGAGTCTTTCTCGTTCGCGGGCGTGTGTATACGGGTTTGTACCCTTTTTTTCCGCGCGTCTCTTTCTTCGCTTCGTGTCCTTTCCTTTTTTGCGTGTACGGAATGAGATCTTTGCGAGATCGCAGGGTCTGAATTGTCGAGGAAACTCGAGTGGAAAATCGCTGCGTTCGTTGCGTGCGATTGTGTGGATACACCGAGGGTGTATATAAATAAATAAGCGGTAAATATTTTGCTGGGATTGGGAGATGTTTGAATCTAGCTTGGAGAATCAACGAAAAGACGCGAGGCATGGGGAATAATTTTTGTCGCTTTTATATTAACAGTTATGCTATATAGAAATTATATTGTTTTAAAGTTGGACAGCTTTGTGTATATAGATACAGGAATTTCTTGCAATCGAAACTAGTTGAAATTTATGTAAGTCAACTATTTTTTTTCTTTTTATAGGGATAAAGATTTTTTATTTAAAAACTATTAAAAATATAGTGAAAAATTATTGAAGACGGTCTTGCGTAATATATAATAGATGTTCTAGAAAACAAATGTATATCCCAATTAGTGGATTTCATAATCTAAATGGCGATGTATGAAGGAGTAGGTATACTGTACGACTTGAAAGAACGAAATTAAAAACCAGAATTATAATGTTCCAATGGAAGATTTTGTTTATGAAAGAGAAAAACTCTTAAGGGGGCCCCTTTAGCCTTAGTTAAATTCTGTAAAAAATCATTATCGATTTTATAGACGGCAAAAATATTTTGATGCAATCTAAGATGATGTAAGTTTTCATATCTTAAATATGTATGTTATATGTGGTTTTGCAACGACTTTGGCCCTTTTATGCGGTCTTTATGGCGTACCCTAAGAATTCACTAATCTTCATTATTGAATTAGGTTCTTTTGCACCACTTACCACGGGATATCGAATCAAGTGGTTCATATTTTATGGCCAGAGACGCTTTAAACTATTCTTCAGAAGTGTGCTCATGGACTTAAGAAGCTACATTTCTTAAAGAAGATTACTTCCACTTGTTAGAAATACACATATCAATAATAATACTATAAAAATACTAATATTATTGATACATCAACTTAGATTGCGTCAAAATATTTTTCCGTCTATAAAATGGATAACTTTTACAGATTTTACCTGAGGCTTGCCCTCTTAATGTTGTAATGTTTTTAATGTTTAAATACTCTCTTTGCTTATTGAATATTAATCTACTAATTAATCGAAGAAAAATTATGAAATAATTAATGTACGCAGAATAAACCTAATTATTTATCCGTTAATACGCAATAACTTATAAACAAATGGGTTTTATTCAGCACACATTAATTATTTTATGCTTTCCCATTGGTCAATGTATAGATAAATGTTGAATAATCAAAATGAGTATTTAAATACTCAAATTGAAGGAGAAATAAAAAAAAGGGCGGGTTCGAACGATTTTTTCTTTAATAAACTATATCTACCACTTCAACATTTCTATTTCAGTTTTCAATTTTTGATTTTTCAATTTTTGATTTTTCAATTCGTAAAATACTCTTTAACATATACATTCTCACATATATTATCAGATTCTCCATAATTTGATATAATTTTTTCTCTAGAACGTCTATATAGTACGCAAGGCTCTCTTTAAGGATGTTCACCGGCTAATCGAATTTCTTTAAAATGTCTTGAATTTTTTAACATGTTTCAATTTGGGTGTGTTTTATACGTGGTTGAAAAATTCAATCCCCCATTTAACTTGAAAGTTTTAATTTTTAACATGGGAGTCTTACCCTGAGCTCTCACAAAAGTGACATTTTTATAAATTGTAAACTAGGTATGTTTTCTTTAAATCGATCTTAAAAACTGTTATGAAATGTTAAATTAGCTGACCACAGAAGATAATAAAGCTTTCTTTGTTTATAATCTTCCGAAAAAGAAAGCTGACACGCGAACAATGAACAACCAGAAATTTAATACAAAGTATAACTTTATTTTAATAAATTTATAAATGTCTGATAAATGTCTTAGAATAAAGGTATAAATCAGCAGAAATGTGATGAAAAATACACATTAATCACTTAAAAATCATAAAAGATGAAAATAAAATGGGTCAATCCAGGTGAATCGTTCGTTGGGAATCGGCCACTAGCTTCAGAATCCAATATTATTATTGAAACACAGAAACAGCCCTCCGTCTCTGTACTTCTCAATTTAATTGAACATTTTGGATTCCAAACCAATGGTTTGGTTAAAATCCGAGCCCTTTGTAACCCATGCAATTGTATCGAATAGCGCTTTTCGCGAGAATGCGCAGAGAATACCAGTCCAAAAAACACTAAAATAGAACTAGCTATATTAGGTAACCTAATCTCAGGTTAAGTAGAAAGAGACATATAATATAAACGGAAGCGCGCTAGACGGTTCGTTAATGAAATCGCCTGAAAATTTCATCCGAATACGCCCATGCAAAATGAAGTGCATTGAAAGCACTTATATGGAGACGTACTGACTAGCTGGCTGCGCTGCTGCTCACCGTGAAAAACGGATTCCGGCTTGTAAGAATTACGGAGTGAAATTTTTTCTAAAATTACAGATCTTAGCAGCAGTTTTTAAGTAGACTTCTTGACATTCTAGAATTTCTCTAGTTGTTTAATTTTCTCCAAAATTTTCATGGATAATTGAAACTCTAAATTGTGCGAAAATCAATATTATTTATCTTTTTCTTAAGGAGGTTCTATTGGTATATATATGCCATAAAAACAAATATTTTTGACTACAATTTAATCTCACATTATGAGATGAAAGTCAATATATTATGAGATAAGAGGGTTTTCTAGAGGAAGCTTTGTAATAGTAAAAAGAAAGTTTTCTTAAAAACATGTTAGAAACATGTTTTGGACCATTGGCAATCAAAACACACTTTTTTTATAAAATGACTGTATGGATGTGTGTGTGTGCGTGCGTGCGTGTGTATCCCTCTGTATCTCGAGTAATCCACGGTAAAAATTAATGTTTCAGGGCTCACTTTCTTTAATTTTGACGTTCGAAGGGGACTGGCAACTAATGTTGATAATTTTCCAATATTTAGATAAGTCCTCAAGAAATTATTCATAAGGAACAAAATGAGACCTTCAAAATTCAAATCGCATGACAAATAAAAATGACTCCAGTGTTTTGCAGGAACCGTTTTTTATTTGACTACAATTACTTCTGGAATAAGGGTACTGAGAAGTGAAGCCTAGGATCTATAGTTTGTATTGTAATAATGGGCTCTTATATTCGAGATATGAGCTATTTTACTTAAAATATACGTTATTTTAGTGAAAAAAGTACCCGTATGTGTGCTAATAACTATGCATTTATCAATACTAGAAAAAATGATCGAAGTGATAATAATAGCAGGCGAAAAGAGCTTTATTTTAAGCTTGTTTCTATTTAAAAATATTAAATTGGTGTAAAGTTATTAATAATTAAAAATGATGACGGAAAATACGTCAATATATTTGAGGAACTTTAACTGTTTAAAATTAATTAATTTTTTATACATTTTCCTTCGTTATTTGGCACATATCTACATCCCCATAAAAGAGTATGATTAATAAAAAAAAAAGAAAACACTGATCGTGGGGTACTTTTAAGAGGTCAAGACTGAGTTACAAATTAAATCTAAAAAAAAGGTAGTAAGTACATTTTGATGCAAAGCTTTGATTTTTATTAAAGAAAAAAAAGTTTTTACGGTTTAAAGGTGGTTTGTGTCTTCTTAAGTAAAATTCGAAGTCGTTATTAAAAATCTCACTTAAAATTAATAAAAATCATAAATAAGAGCAATAATTATACAAAAATTTTAAAATCGTCATAGAAATCGTCCTAAAATCACGTTTAGAGTGCAACAACCCCTCGTTACATTCCGGCGTATCCTACTTTAAATTCGTAATCTTCTCTGCAAAAGAACCTTCGCGCGATATCCCACGAATCCGGAGAAAAAAAGCGCGCTTCTATAACAACGTACGCCTCGCTCTCATCGCCACCCATGGCAAAAAAAAAGAAAAACTAACGCATCTTACGTAACGTTGCATTTCAATCCCATGCGTCGAGCCTTCGCAACTACGTATATAATAGCGCCTGCGACAATTAGAATCGCATTATTGTACGCGCCTCTTAACCTTGGCCGTTGACTTTCGAGCACGCAGAGAAAACTGCATTGCCGAGCTTATACCACCACACATATATATAGCTTATATATACCAACACAGCGCTCCGAGACTCGAGCATCAGAGCGCAATATCGGCGCGCGGCATTCCCACGGGTTTACGGATAACTCTCTCGCTCTCTCTCTCTCTCTTTCAGCGCTATATACGCGCAGCCAAGCGGTGCATCGTGCGCGCGTATATATATATATATACATATTTTGTAATTCAGTAACCTGCTGCGTGCAGCAGCGCAGCTCAAGAATGAAGGGACACGCATAGAAGAGAGCGCAGTACGGAGAAGGCGACGCGACGCATAGGCACGTGCGTGAGTACACACACGCACGCACGCATGAGCGCGAGGGTGTATGTATAGCGTTATTGGCAGGATCCAATGACATCGTTCAATCAACTTTCTATCTCAAGCTTTGTAACGCAGGCGTTATGCTCCTGTACTCGTGAGAGCGAGCGTCTTTTTTCTATGTTATTTCATGTTATTTTGCTTTATTTTGATGCTTGGTAAAATATATAGGGTAAAATGTGCAAGTTACTGTGCCCCTTGACGAAATTGAGACAATTTTCGTTAGAATAAATAGTTTTGTAAAGTCGCTTGTAATGATACTTTGGTATTTCTTCTGCTCGTACATATTTTTTAAAAACATAAGCATTAAGAAACTATCAATTAACTATCAATTGAAGTAAAAACTTGCTTATTATATTATTACTGTAGGTTAAAAAGCGTCAGGATTGAGTTACTGTGCTTCGTTTACTGTGCCCGCTTCTGAATATAATTCTGCACCGTATACTGAACTATGAATATTATTGTTGAAGTACGGTTTTTACAAGATTAAATGGTATTTTATGAATTAAAAATTACATCAAATTTATAAATTTAATCTACGTTTAATCTACGCTTTGTTTTTAAATGAATATTAAATATAGTATAAATTAATTCTTCGTTTTCATGCGCAGCTACAATTGTTTTTACAGAACATCAAATTAAATTAAATTAAATTCCTTTCAGGCTTAGTGTGTGAAAGCTATACTTGAAAATATTAGGTGTACACATCCAACATTCATTTTAAAGGCTTCCTTTTAATTCAGCATCAGAATTTAATATAAAATAATTTAAAAATTTGTAATTTAAATAATATTGAAAATATTAAATGTAATACAGCACACATTTGAACGGCTTTATTTTAATCAAGCTTCAGAGTACCATATAAAAAACCACTACCAATTAATTGACATGTAGCTTCATCAAACTAAATGAATTGTTCCAATATGAATTTCTGTATTCTAATACATTATTTTAAATTGCTATATTTCTTTCTTATTAATAGCTACCGAAGATAAACTGCTCTTTTCTCATCCTCCACGTGATTTTGAGAGTTCTAAGCATCGGATTGAACTTTTCCAAAGGTTATTTTGTTCAATATACAAATAATTCTGACATGAGCGAAGGAATTTTGTACACACTTGCATAATACTATATTTAAAATAAATTTTGTTCGTGAAAGCTAACACACATTTCCGGTGACACACACGTTTATTTCGTGTTTACCGGTACATTCTTATCAGGTACGTTTTTAATCTCCGTATCAATGATTCATTCATTCGTTCCGTGAGTGAGTAAAAACTTTGCACACGTTTCTTGGTACACTAAAGTTGAGAAAATTAGAAAACAGTTAATTTCATTCAATATTATCGATGCTGCATTAGTTTATAATATATTCACTTTATTTATGTATTATACGTAATTTATATATAAGTTATTCGACGATATCGTTAGTCTTTGATATACAATAAAATTAGACTTATTTTTAATATAGATAACGAAAAACATAATAATTACGTTGAAATTGATAAAATTGCAAATTAAGTAATGAATTTCACATTCTTAATCATCCTGGTTCTCGTTTTAGTAATAGTTAATTAATTAATTTATTATTAAATCTATTCTATAATTGAATTCTTGAAATTACAAGGACAATAAAAATTTTCATTTACTTTGCACGATGTTAATTATCCGAGTGACGCTGATAGCATCGTCAGTGGGAATTAATTTATTACATCTTTTTGATTGTTCGGTCATGCACTAGTTATTTAATGTACACATAATTATCGACTATTTCAACCAACATTTAGAATGTTAATTTGCAATTTAACAGTCGGAACGTGCGATTAAGCTTTAAAAAAGCAATCCCGTTGATTTTTTAAGGTGCCGCAAGTCCAGCTGAACAAAATTGTCTGCGTGGGCAAAAAAAAAGAACTACCCTTCAACCGTAATGCACTTATTCGGCTATCCAATAAACATTTAACGCCAGTCTGCGCGCGCGCCACGACCGCGGCTGCACTGCAGAGACAATATTGGTTAATTTCGCAAATTGACTTTGCAGAATTACATTCGACTATTTATTTAAAAAGTTTAAAATAAAAGTTTTCTATTTTTACGTTGCACTCCCTTTATTTCAGAGAAGTTATAGAAAAAAAGTTTATTTTCAACGTGTTTAAAATAGCTGATTATATATAGGTTTATTGTACGGATTCCGTTGCTTATTTTGGTCCAAGGCTGTTTGTTTGTGCAGCTATTTGTCTTATCGTTAAACAGTATCTTTTACGGTCGATTTAGATGAGATATGAACTAAAAAGAATCACCTAATAATTAACGATCCTTGCTTCTTTTGTTCGTTATGCTAGTATTGGTGATCTTTTTAATAAGTCCGTGTGTAAACGGATGTCGGAGCAGTGCAAATGCAGTTTCCTACACCATATTTTTCGTTATTTTAACTAAACTTTTTGTTTTCAGTAAGTATCTCGGATATCCGGTGTTTATAATACCTTAAAGAGCACCGGATGACTGAGATAATCAATAAAGATGAAAAATTGAACAAGAACAATGGAAAATACGAAAATGTCGGTAAATATACGCAACAACGCACTGGCGCCGTCATCCCCTTTTACTTCCTTGAACAGCGTTCATTTCAGATGCTTTTATAAAAAAACTTGCACTATTTAGGTCACACGAGAAAATTCCCAATCCTTCCTGCTCACTTCAGATGATCACCGTCATCATTTTTACACACAGTTTCAAGAAAAATGTACGACTCATCGGTAATTCGTAATTTCTGCGACTGCTGTTCCGCATGATACGTGTGACTCACCGACTTACTTAGTTACCCGCAGCGCTGTACTCTCGGTTCCTGTACGCAAACGGTCATAATTAAAATGGATTTGAGAATTAATCATCCTGCCCGCCTCTCGCGCCGCGATCTTGGCTTGAAATACGCACTGTAATGCATTCAAAACATTACGCGAGAGTGTTCCAAGCTCTGCAAGACGCAAAATCTACGCGGATCGCAGCTAATGCAGCACTCCGCCGGTCATTATTTTAGAGGATTTCTGCGAAAAGTTCACGGTTTTTCATGGCACTTTCAAAGTTGAGAATTTCAATTAATACGTTTGCGAGAGAAATATGAAAATTGGCAGAATAGTTTGATTTCTTGCGGAATAATGGATTTAGTTGGGTCAACTTGGAGGAGCAATTTTAAACCTTGAACCCTCTTCGATAAATTACTTCTCCCATCAGTGGCGACAGCTTAAGTGCGTGAAATATTTCTTCTTCTGCTAAATTAACCAATCAACTTGAAAGTCGCTGTGGTGCAGGAGGATATGTTAGATTTCTTAGAAAGTTCTATTTCAGAATTTTTTGTTATTTTCAAATACAATTAAAAATGTTGAGCATTAAATGAAATTCTTTATTTGTAAATTTATGAACTGCAAAATTTCCGTGAGTTAGCAGTAAGTGGGTCACCCTCACGCAAACCTTCAACTTTCGTGCCAAAGTACACTATTCAAAATACAAAAATCCACACATTCCAAAACCTGTCAAAATAACGGAAAATTGTCCTGATTTCTTATACGCACATTTTCTCAGGATTCAGGGGTATAACACATGTGGCAACATAGTTGGGACAAAATGGTTACTTTGAGTATGAATGAGCACTTTATTTATCACTTAATCGTAATATAGGCAAATCATGCCTAGTTCAATTTAATTTTAGATTCCCTTTAACATGAAACAAAATATATAAAAACTTTTATTTTTTATTTTATTAAATTTCATGAAAAATCACAATTCTAATCGTTGTCATTTCAGCGCGGCGCGCTATAGAAGTGCAGCCGATCGACAGTGACTTCACAGTCAAAAGGGTCATTCTATGGCATTCAGAACCGTAATGGCTGATGTTATTTAATAAATTCAATGGTTAAAATATAGTATTTTTTACCGTGTATTCAAATAATTATCGATACAAAGATTTTGACGCCTCAAGAGTCTTGATTACTGAACAGATCGGTTGATCATACGTTCTCACGCAATTTTTTAAGATGGGACTACATTGTAAAAAGTGCTCCAATAACTACTTTTAAACCATGTATACACTAGTTTCTATGTGAAAAATCCTTTTTCTAGTACTTTAATATTTAAAATAGTAATCAAGGTCGCAAGAGATGATTCATCCTCATTTAACTACACGTAATTTATGAATGTGACTCAAGGTTGAAACAATACCGGATTTTTTTTGTTTTAACAATTCAAGTTATACCTCTAGAACAATAACAATTGCACAGATTTTTCCCTCTAGCTGTAGTCAAAATTTAAAACTCGATAACCACATGTAACAAACAAGGAACCACGCGTACATTCCAATCACAAAGCTTAGAAATTGAAATTATCCAATTGTTCACGTTAACTTTGTCACATTCACCATTCAACATAACAAGGTGAAAAATTAGCCTTCCAATAATTGATAATTTGTATTATAAAACTCTATAGATCGAAAAATCGACAACCAATTATCAATCACAATGCTCAAAACATATTGAAAAATATAAACATTCGAGTCTTTGCGCATTCATACCATTCTTTTTTGCTACACATAAGTATCCGTATGGAAAAAAACTCTCAAGTTGAGGGTTATTTCGTACCCTCAACTGAATTTTATATTGTACAAGTCTAATAACCCAAATTTTAGTTGAGAGTACGTAATAACACTCAACTCGAGTTTTTTCCATACGGGTAAAATTGAAACACGATAGTACTTCGCTTCAACGACTTTGCTCGCGCACACAGCACTACAGCATTCCAATCATCCATCCCGATCCGTTCGTTCGCCACTACTTACAAAAGACCCGAAGCGTCCTTCCTTTTACCCTGTCCAAGTCTACTTACATACAAAATCATTCATATCCAGCACTTGACATTCAACCTACACAACATCAACTCAAACCTCGCCCCTCGCACCTCCTCAAACTTAAAGAAAAAAAAAAAAAGCCAACCCAGATCTCCACGTAGTACAGATACCTATAGCGCCCCCGCTCGCGCATACCATTCACCTCGCTCACGCAGGTATATATACACACAACAATAGAAGCACCATCGCAGGCAAAGACAAAGTACACACGGTATAGGTGGTAAAAGCAAGGCTGAAGACTCACCGAGAGCTCCGCAGAGCGTCAGCGCGAGCGTCAGCAGGAGGGTCAGGAACGGGCCCGGCGTCATCCTCGTCCCTACGTTGAGGATGGGCCTCGGCCGCGGGCGGGCCCCTCGCAGCGGCCAGCGCCACCGCACCGCCGCCGCCATATCTACACAACGCGCAGACTGCTTCTCTCCCTCTTTCTTTCTTCTCTCCGTCACCTCCTTTAGTCTTCCACTTGCGTATGCGTACACCACTGCAACGTACGTGTATAGTACAAGAAACCAAGCACTACAACTCTCTCGATATACCGATCACTCCAACCGATTTCTTCTCCGCCCGTGTAATATACCTTACTGGCGAACTCTCACTACTACTACACACACGCGCGCACTGTCACGCGCACGGTTCGAATAATCACGAACAACAACTCAACGACACCTGAGGAATGCTGCCGCTGCACGACCGGTCATCCTCCTCGGGGCCCTCTTAGGTGTGCGCTCGCAACCGATCTCGAGAATTCACGCACACTGCTCGCCGTTGCGGATCGTTCACGGGGCACCGGCTATTGCGATCGTCCTGCACTGTCTCCTCGTCGCCGCCGCCGTCTCCGGCCTCGTCCTCATGTTCGCCGGGAGCGGGCGATTTCTCTATGCGCTAAGACTCTCCGGGTGTACGCGGTATACGAGGGAATCGAAAACGCAGCCGCGGGGGCTGGGAGAAAGAGAGAGGAGAGGAGAGAGAGAGAGAGAGCGCAGAGCGCGGGCGGCGTGTGTGCAGTGCTCGTCGGTGGGCGCCGCTCGGCCAACTAAACTATAAACTCGACCGCCGACGTCGAGAGCGCGCGTGAGCGCCGCCAGAGCAGTGGGCACACAACACGCCGCGAGAGAGAGAGAGAGAGAAAGCGGGGACGCCGCGCGCGTTCTCCTGTACTGCTTCCCCTCCCCTGTGCTGCTGTGTGTGTGTGTGTGTGGCTGACACATGACACGCACTGGATAGATGTTGGATTTTTAAATTATTTTTCGTATTTCGCGCGCAATTCTTTTGATATTTCGTAGGATTGCAGAGCGATGCTCGAAGACGCATATGCAGAAGTGCGGCGAGGACGGCTGTTGAGCAGCTCTCGCTGGCAGTGGAAATTTTCAACGGTTTCGGTGTGTATAATACCTATATACTCGAGTGCGAGAGAGAGAGAGAGAGAGAGAGAAGGAGCGTGGTTTCAGAGAATGTACAGTATATCTTGCAGCTTGTGCTGCTTCGGCTCGCTGCTGCATGCGGACGGCACGATGCCGAGTGGGGGGAATCCCAAGCGCTTTTCTCCCTCTATTCTTGAGTCTTATGCTCTCTCTCGCGCTCGGTCATGAGGTGCCACCCCCTCTTATTACGGCCCGTCTCCACGCATGTATACCTGTGTGCGCGCAGCTTCGAGAAGGATTTTGGATATAATTGGGTTTTAACATAATTTTTTGTTTCTTCGCCGGTATCTACGATACGGGTAGAGAATCAAAGCCGATTTGCAATTCTGTTTGAATTTTTTCAAAAAAGTTATAGCTTTTTTACGTGCCTTTCAATGACGTCAGACCGTAGTTACTTCAAAGGTGCCGCGTCTACGCTCTGACGTCACGAGGATTTTCGTCTTTAATTTTGGATATTTTACAAAAATTCTAACAGTTCGCAAAGAAAGTATGCTATAATTTGTAAAATATGATATAAAAAAATCATGTTAAACCCGAATTACGCGGGATATTTATAGGGACGAAGATTTGTACGGTAGAAGCGAAGGATTTGAGCATTTTTTTGCCGTGGATCATAATGAGGGGACCTGGGATCCTCGAGGATTAGTTCTCACTGCGTTATCTCTTCAGTCTGATGAGTTATTATTACTTTTTTGTATTTGCTACTGAGGTATCGTTTGAGCAATTGCATGAAGAATTAACTAGGTAGCATTTGAAGGATTTATTAAATACTGTACTTTTTTCAAAAACTCAAAGAAATTAGAATTTTTTGCTAGTAATTTTAGCCTAAAATACCCATTTTCTTAGATTTTTAGAAATTCTAACTTGCAGTAATTTTTTCTAATAAGCGTCTGTGTTTAGTGATTTATCTTGCACTAGTTTAAAACTAAACAAATTGTCTTTAAAATATAAAGTTAAGACGTCTGCTGAGATGCGGTGTTTATAATCGTTACTTTTTTAACCGACCTCTAAGATATTAAGATTATTGTTTTTTATTAGAAGCCATCAAAATATGTTTATACATATTTTTTGAAATTTATTTTATTTTATTTTTAAAATTGTTGTCCTTGATCAAGGAGTAAACGTATTCTAAAGATTTCCTAAAAAATTCAAATAGTCGGGATTTAAACCTTCTATAGGTAAATTTTCGCTGAGTATGTTTACAGTTTGCCATATATCCTTCGAACAATCACCGAATGTTTTTCTATTATTGCATATGAAAGTTGTACGGTATCAAATAATTGTCACTTTTTTAGCTGAACACCGACTTGTTTCCAAAACTGCATTCAAGGAAAATCAATATATGGGTCATTCGAATACTTTTCGAACAAACCTTGCGTACTCACGTCAGGGATTTAGCCGGCGATTTTTTATAAAAAAATAAACAACAAAATAAGCTCTCAAAAATTTTTTTTTGGACCTTATGTCCCCTGTGCAACCTAGTAGAGTGATCTGCATTTTCAGAAGTAGCCAAATACGGCTATTTTCAAAGAATTCGTTGGAGCTCTCATTAATACCAGTTTGAACGTATCAAAAAATACTTTTCATTTTTTACGAAATTTAAGAAATAAAATATTAGATCCTCTTGTAAGTTCAATGGGTCACCCCTATAGAGGTAAATATAAATTTAAAAGTTTGCGTTTTTAGGTCATTTTTGGTCGCTTTCCATTTTACGAAATCGAAAGGAATTCAGGTCTTACGCGACTTAAATTCTTCGTCAGTCAGAAGTTAAGTTGGTACCCCTGTAACTTTTTTCTCTCTGCCCCTTTTGAGTCTAATATTTTTTTTTTAAATTCGTAAAAAAAGCAAAGCTTTTTTCTTGATGCGTTCAAATTGGTATTAATGAGAGCTCCCTTTCATATTAGAAATCGCCGGCAAAATCCCTGACATGAGTGCGCAAGAATTCTTCGAAAAGTATTAGAATGACCCATATGCATATCTTCATTATTTATTTACATTCTTAATTCCGTAAAATTAGACTTTTTAAATCCAGGAAAAATGAAAAAGAATTAAGAATTAAATTAATAATGTAGCGGAATTTTTAACAATATACACATTTTTAGTACATGCATTTCAATTTAATGCGGATTTTCATACTGTAAAAGATTTAGTTAAAAAGTTAATTAATCAAATTTTTTAATTTTCCTTCAATCTGCAAAATTTAATTCTCCAGATAAATATAGTAAAAAATTCCCTCGACCTGAGCTTTACAAAATTCGAAACGAAAATTCGCCGTTCTTCAGCACCATCCTTTTTTCATATCGCTACAAGCGTATTTCAAAGCTTAGTAATATTTTCGCCGTAATTTGTCCCGTAACCTAAATCAAAGATGTACATAGAATCAAACATTATACATACTTGTACATATATTTATACCAAAGAAACGAATAACAAAAAAGCACACTCCACCGAAATCTCCAAATGGTTACCACACATCCAGCCTTCTCCTCGACATTTATCGAACGTGTTAAAACGGTGCGCGAGCAAAGTACGGAAGTGGAGACGGGACATTACTTATATATATATACACCGTGTCCGTGTTGCCGCTGCTGCTTTTCTCTCCCCGTCTTTTTCTCCTTTCTTGAGAGAGCGAGCGCGAGGCATGCCGTGTATACGTATCGCTCGCCTCGGCCCCGTACATAATACACACACATACACATACACACACGGATAGAAGGAGCACGAGAGCAGCGACAGCACGGCCGGTGTGCAGCGGCGGCAGCGCCGACAACTTGTTGATCGCGCCCAGGCGCGGATCGAGAGTTCCCGGGGCCTGCACCCAAGGCGCCGCGGAGTCTTTGCCCTTGTTACGTTTTTTACGATTTGACGGTGCACGCGGGTGACGGTGTAAAGTGACTGGACCCAATATGGCCCGCTACGGTTGTTCTACGCATTATGGGATTTAGCCGGTAATTAGATGATGTATTAATTGTATATATGGTGTCAGTAGAAGCTCACGGAAGTAAAAGGGGACCAACCTCAAGTGTGCTTTGTAATTCAAAAGATTAAGTGAGTTTGTTAATGTAGTTTTGAGCAAATCATTATATTTACCGTGATCGTAATAAAGAAGTTGCACCACGTCGACACTGCCTTCGATGTTACTGCGTATCGTCAGCTTTTTAGTAGCATATTTATTTGATTGGCCGGCTATGTTCCTTTGTAGTATAAGAGGAAATAGGTATGTCTACGTACTTATTCTACCCAATAAGTACCCAATTATTCTACCCACGTAACAGAAAGCACATAAGATTTCGTATCAACTGACCACCCTTAGAATTTCTTAAGCTTCTTGTATAAAAATAAGAAATATATATTTGTTACGGAAGATACTTACAATATTGATTAATATTTCTTTAAATAATTTATGCGTTTTATACGTTATTTAGATATATCCTCAATAAAGATTCTAAGATCTAAAGTGATCGGATTAGGGTTTTTAAGATTTTATTGTGTTAAAAATATATATCCTTACGTAATCAATGAGGGTATTTGAAAACAAAATTTATTGAACTAAGTTATAATCTCTTAAAGCCAAAATCTTTTTATTCTAGCCTCTTCAATTATATACAGATAAACTTTCTAAGGTCTCAAAAATACATTATATTTTTTTTATTTATACAGTTTATTATAATTTCTTTTTTTTATCAAAATTCTATATAGCATAGTTTACTATTCTGTTATACAAGAAATTGAGTTTTGAAACAGCGCAGTACTTGAAATAATTGAAGTGCGCATTGCGCCCCGGCGTCCCCTAGCAAGCGACTGCACGCGAAACGCAAATGTGTAGGTAGCAGCAATTCAAAGGAGAATTCTACGCGTTTCCGTTTCTTTTTCTTTTTCTTCGGTTTCTTCAATGGAGAGGAACGGCTCTACCTGTTCGGTTTTACTGGAAAAGGTACATTATGGAGAAGTGTCGCCGAGAATGGTTCAGAGAGCGGGATTGCGGTGAGTATTATTTTCTGTATTCGTGAAACTGTGGGCGTTCGGTTCTTGAACCTTTTATTTATCTTTTTTTTTTCTGAGAGGGATGTAGGAGAGTGGAGGAAAGTTTGAAACTAGCGTCATTCAGGCAATTCGTTTACCATAGGCAAAATTTAGGTATGTGCATCGAACACTCGCGCCATTATTCAGAAGTCGTGATCGGATCAGCTGTCGCATGTGGACTGTAGGTTACGTTTATAGGTTATAGCTTTATCACAATTGCAATAGCAACAGCTAAGGTACAATACCAGAAAGAAGTAGCCAAGAGGGTCGTTTACACACGAAAAAAAAGTAACCATTAGCAAATTTTGACTTGCACGTATACACAAAAACTTTATTCGGGAATAAAACATTCACCACGTCAACAGCGGCGGTAGTGAAAACCTATGCTCATATAAGCAACCATGTTGTTTATTTTAACATAGGAAACTATATCTATATATATGATAAATGACCGTCAAGAGCATAGGCCACCGGATATCGCATGTCATATTTACACTCCCAATAAACTATAATAAATGTATAGTATTGACGAATTATTTTTCCGAACTTTAATTATCATTAAAACACGAATAAAGTGTTATAAATGTATTATTTCATTTATAAATAAGCGTATTTGTATTTCAATTTTTACAAATGTTTAACAATGCATTCGCGCGCGTGACTTTTTACCAGCAACATGGCGGATACAATTTTAATAGTTGGAAAAAAACCTTTTAAAAATTTTTTATATTGTGCTATATTTACAAATTAAAGGTGGTAGAATACGAAGATATTTCATACAAAATAACTTAACTCGGGTTAAATTGTTTTTGCACCCAACGGCCAACATCTCATTTTCTTACCGAGTATTTTAATTTAAAATTATAAACGGATGTAAGTAATTCAATTTTCTATTAATAAATTCGAAGGATGAAGCCAGAGCTTGTTCTGAAAAAGTATAACTAAGTTTTCATTAAACTGTATAATAATAAGATTCTAGAGTACTAAGCCTTTAACCCCTTAAGACCTGAATTAAATTTGGCAATGATATACTGCTGTTTCAAGTGTATTTTAACGTTTTAGGGTCTAAATAAGAAATTTAAGTGGATTAAAAGAAAAATTAATTTCAACATATTTATGTATATTTATATACATACATGTATACAAGTGTATTCATAAATTCCTATTACTTAGTATGTCAATTAGGATCCATCAAGTTGAGATTATAAAATCGATCCGATTTTTAATAACTTGGCATTAGGGCACAAATATGCCTTATAATTCCGGGTTTTATCACCAGATGGATGCAAGTTTTTTGTATCCATACATAAATTTATAATTTCTATTCCATATATATGACCAACTCTGGAGTATCACTTAGCGTCCGTAATAGGTACTTGCCAGCATTGCACTGACGATGGCTCACTGGCAAAGTACTGGAGCCGAAACGCTATTATATAATTTTTTCATTATTTCTTAATAAAAACTTATTCTTATCTTTTATTTACATTCAAAATATATATTATTTTTCTTTGCTCAGACATTCCTCTCTTTCGGATGTTATTTTCGCATTAATTTCTCTTTCGGAGGATAGACTGTCATAATACAGTCACCTATCCGAATTTAGGAAAGCGGAATGACAAAAGTCCGTTGGAGTAGTATATATGGGTTTATAGCTCGTGAAGTTCAATAGATTCTCTTTAAAATAATTAAATACCCAAAGAGCAATTAGTTTGCATTTTATACTTTCTTGCCTATTGTAAAGAAAGTGTAAAATGGAAATTTCTTTTCATAATAATAAATAATTAATTTCAAATTTATTTTATAAATTTAATTTTTTTTCTTATGTCCATTTTAATGGACGCTGCGATTGAAAGGGACAAGATATGTTAATAAATCCATATCTATATTCCCCCAAAATCAGCAGGTATACATTTGCGCTTAACTCTTGGCGAAAGCGTAACTGATTTAAATTCTAAAGATAATAGTTTAAGATTTCACGTTAATTATAAACAAAAGAAGGTGTATATTATCCAATTATTAATTCCAAACTAAATTAATACACAGATTCTCTAGAGCTTTCTTCGGCTTCCCCGACTCTCGAAATCTATTTTCGCGTTGCTATCCTAAAAAAACCTTTCTTCTCTCCACCTAAACCCCGCCCCAGCCTTTGCTCTTTGAGAAAGCAAAAAGCCAATTTAAAGATAATAAACTCCAATGACGTCTCCTCCAACGCCAGATATGAACCTTTTAAGCGGGGTTTAACGATTGTGCAGCCGCGAGTGCACCAGCTTTCTCTCTCTTTCTCCCTTCACGTACAATAAAAGAACGAATTTCAAGCGCAAAATTAGGTAGAGGTCGAAAGTGGAGTGCTTATACAGCCACTAGCACAAAGTGCCTATATGTATATATGCTACAAAAGGCCACGGGAGAAAAGCTATCGTCGCCATTATATAATATAAGGGAGACAGGGGCAAATTATTTATTTTATTTGTCTATTATTAAAGAAACTGTTTCAATATTCAGTGAAGAGGAGGCCGTAAGCGTGTACTAAATGAAATTCGTGGTTCTAAACTTTATTCGTTGAATTTTGTAAAATTAAAAATTTAACGTATAATCTTTGGAACCGAGATTTTTCGCTTCGTAATGCCAGTACGGCGTCCTCTTAACAGTATTATGGTGTCGGCATATGTGTACAAGTGAGTGAAGAGCTTAAGTCGACGTCAAATAAGAGGAGTAACGCGTTTCATTTGGCTACGAAGAGTAAATCGCGATTCAGCATTTGCGAAGAAAACTAACGTGATTTAAATTACCCAAGTTAATCTCACTTGAATATTACCCCATGATTAAGGGATAAAATAATATTTAAGCCCTATTTTACGCATTTGAACCACAATAAGGAAAAGCACCAGTACTGGGACACTTTTGGGATACCCGTTTAGAAAGACTTGAATTCTGAAAAATATTTTAGTATTATTGTGTAGCCCGGGAGATTTCCAATCGATTGAAAAAAATATTGCTTTTTAAACCTTTCCTATGCTGATAAATGGTGGTTTAAGTAAAAGAGTTCCTGATTGCAGTAGTGGGACACGATGTTTCGAGTTGACCTAGTACTGGGACAGACAATTGGCACCAATACTGGGACAGTTATTAAGTAGCTTTATTCCTTACCATTCTGCAAACAAATAAAAAAATACTCATTTTCTCAATTCAGTTGATAATATACTAATCGATTTGCATGCTTTTGCAGTTCGGTAAGAATAGGCAAATTAAAAATCAAAAAAATTGATGAACAGAGACCCGTAACCCCACTTTTTGAGGTTATAGGATTACACCCCACCAAGCGAGAGTTACAGATTTCCAAAATTCACTTTCTCTGAAATTCATTCTAGTTGACAATATTTCTTGTTATTTAATATATTGTTTAGTAAGCTCTAAAGTAGTTTTCAATCACTGAATCTAATTATAATTTGTATATTTTGAGTGTCCCACTACTCGCAGAAATATGATACCAAAACTTGGACACCTAATTATACAGAAAATAATTATGGTTTTCTCGAATTATTTACTCTCGGATCTTGCTCAGAACATATTTTTAGTAAAAGCGTTAAATATAATTTCCGCCGTAGATTTGAAATAATTCATATTCATCAGAATAGTTGATACCCTAGACAATAGATACAAAATTTTACTATAACGATTTATGGCTGTATTTTGTATGAAAACAGTAATTTTTCATCCGTGTCCCACGATTTTTTATTTGTCAAGATACCTTGCTTTTACCTTACTGTTCGTCGCAACGCTCCGAATTGCGATAGTCTTTGTCGCAAACGCTCAATCGCGTTACTCTTCGTATTGGGCGTCGAAGTACACCCAGCAACAGATAATTTTAAGAATTTTTAAAATTTTGACTCTATGCCCTTATGATATTTCAAGAGGTACACGGGTGCGTTTTATATTCCACATGGAGTTTCATGACTAGGTATTTTGACAGACGGCAAGAACGCTGGAAGCAAAACAACATGTTATCAAATTACCATCTCTCACTGGCCAATCAAATGTCGAGAACACTGAACAACTGCTAGATTATACCAGACCTGAACAAAGCCTATAACACTGAAGTTAAGATGTGCCTAACTTCATTGTGCAAAAAAGTTCATACGTTTACAACTTCATAGCCCTAAAATTTAAATAATTCTTGCAAGAATCCACTGCAGCAGAGTATGGAGATAATAATCTGATAGAAATTACCGTTAAAATCATTGTAAATGTAGGACATTATAACTTCAGGGAAAAAAGTACCCTCATACTTTTATAATGAACATTGTGACTGTAAAATTGCCCTTATTCCTGGTAAAATTTACCGTACTGAATGGTAAAAATGATAATGAATTAATAATGTTAACTGTTACTATTCATCCGGGTAATTCTTCCCCTAAAGTCAATCTCGTCTCAAGTTTACAATGATTTTCCCGGTAACTTTTATCGGAAAATTCTCCGCGTATAGACAATACGTGTTATCCCTATATACGATAAGCCACCTATAATAACAGCGCCACGCCACAGCAGTCTCCATTATATAGAAACTGAAGTCCGAACGGCCGTAATGGGATGCGCATTGCGCGCCCTTGCGATTTGCATACATACACATATACACACACGTGCACACACACATAAACGCGCGCGCGAGCGCGGCGATGTGCATTTAAACGTATCACGGTTCCCGCGCGCACCTGTATATATACATTTGCTGACCGGTGCAGGCGATTCCCGCGGGGATTTCGCATCACGCTCATATCCATGATCCATTTCGGTATATTAGGGTTCTCCCTCTCTTTCAGCCCCCCTGACGGCAGCTCGATATCGCGAGCGCGCGTCGAGAGAGCGAAAATCGCGTCCGCGCGCAACTTCCACCTCACGCCAGAGCTTATATACATACACAAACACACATCGGGTATACACTTCGCGCC